>QKQZ01038194.1:0-13530 GCA_003595255.1 Solenopsis fugax
ATTTTTTCTGACACCTGCGGTGTAAATCCCCCCGCGGCGTAAATACCGCAGTTACCCTATAGAAAATTATTTCGAAAATGAACCGAATTCACCGAAACAAATTAAAGGGAAGTTACTCAAATTGTTTCGAATCCGTTTTGATAGCAAGTTTTTTTTCGCGTTGACAAGAAACGCTATCGACAAATATATCGACAGTTCTGTCTCGCCGCGCGGCGGAGATTAATATACTCCCGCGACAAAGTGTGAAACATGGATCGTTCTCGATATACGATAGCGGATAAACGAATCGCCGACACGTGCTGGCAATAAGAGGAAATGAAATTGTCGTCAAGATCGTTTTCCACTCGTCCTCATGGGCCGCTCGCGCGCGGCGCGCGGCGTGGCCCTTTGGAAAAAGAGGAGAGCGTGAAAGTGTGCCATCCCCTTACGCGGAAGACGTGGTTGCACGTGCCCCCGCTTAAAAGAGACGAAGGTCGGCGGGCAAAGGCGAAAGAAATAAAGCAACACGAAGTACACGGTGCGAGACGAGAGAAAGAGAGAGAGAGAGAGAGAGAGAGGAGGAAAGGCGTTGTGGACCCGCCGTGAGAAAAGCGAGAGGGGGAAAAATGGTAACGCGGCCTTCCATTTGTAACCAATGTTTGCTTTGCCGCTCTGCTCGTTGAAAGCTTTTACACCACCGGCCGCTCGAAAAGCTACTTGGTATCTGCCAACATCTATACGGTAATTCAACTCGCATCTTCGCTAATTACCCGTCAGAGAACGTTAATGCGGCTATTGATCCTCTTTCATGTCGTGCGCTTTTGCATCTCGCTTTTTAAACAGGCGTGTATCCATTTCATGCTTTGCATCCTTCTCAATGAGTGAACGCTGCGTCGGAACATCGGTGCAAGGGTGATTGTACGAGAATAACGAAATCTCATTAAACACATTATTTCGTGATGCATTGATGCCAATTACCTGTTAATTAATCATTTTTTTATTATTTTTTTCTCGAACATGAATACACTGAGAAAAAAACTGTTTACTGAACTAAATACGTTTAGTTGCATATGAATTACTTAGTTCAAATGTTAATTTATTTGAGTCAAATACACGGTAGTAATTCGAATGAATATCTGTAGTTATGTTAAATGACATTACTTTGAATTAACAAATGTTTGCTTGACAGCCCGTGACCGCCGCATTTAGTTGAATGAACTAATAGTTTTTTAAGTCAACAAATTTTTTTTCTCAGTATACGAATGCCAAAGGTATTACGCAAGTCATACGGTACAGTTTACAATTTCGATATTTCATTTTTGCTGCTTAGTTTCGATTCTTAAACTTAATTTTTAACAATACCTATAAAAACTGTGCATCACATGTTACATATATCTCTTTCGAGAGTCATTCGAGGATGTTTTTCCAAAGCACTCTGACGTAAGGCTAGCGCTATCTTCTCGGGTCATCGGAATCATTTAAGAGCTCGAGTACTAACTTTCTCGTAAAGAAAAACTCGCTCGGAGCTACGTTCTATATAAAAAAAGAGACATTACGAGGAAACGAGAGGAGGAGTCATGCTGTTAATCAACAGTTAATGCGCCGTCGACAAAACCCAGCGGGTTTTAATTAAAACCGTCCACCACGCGTGTTTTCCTTCGTACGTCGTTAAAATTCGTGAGAACGAAAATCGAAGTCACCGGATGCGCGGTAGTCTCGCTAGTCGGTATGAATATATTGTGCAGCAGAGAAAACTGAAAAGAAATTTATCGCCTGGAAGGAGACACGTGTATGGCAACAAGTAACAGAGTGCCGTTACGCTTCTCTCGATAAAAACCTTCTAAAAGAGATGATTTAAGCTGACGTTTTAATTCCATCTATAGAATATATTTATGTGATATTACGGTTAGAGAAACGTGCATCGCCTAATTGTAACGATGACATGATTATAATTACACTATTATACTATTGTTACAATAATTCGTACGCATTTCATGTCGGATGCATCATTATCTGCAATATCGTGATTGTCGTAGCCGTGTAATACAATTGCATTATGTTATACAAATGAAAATTGTAATGAAATACGTTACTATCATTGGCGTAATAGCGATGTATCCGTTTGATGATTAAAATGTTATATTGACAGTCCATTATATATAGCTGCACAGAGAATCGCTGGAATCACGATGAATCGAGAAGGCGGAAATTGCGATTCTTTTTGATTCAGGTATACGTCACAAGGGTTTAAAAGCCAAAAATGGAATGGGTAATGCAGGTAATCGATCCGCCCAAGTTCTCGCTGTCGAATCTCGTGCACAAACGTCGCTGATCGATGATCGATCAGTGAAGTTCTGGTCTGCGTTTCGATCTGGTCGCGTTGGCGATCGTTCACAGCCGATAGCAATAGCTTTACCATTCAATGCCTCAATGCGTGTCCCGCGCCAGAGAACGTTCCCGTTCTCAGCGTTTCTCGATGGTGTGTAGCCTTTGAATGCCGATGACGATGTCGATGGCAACGACGACAACGACGACGTCGCGACACAGAGTCCGTGGAGGAGGGTCACGACGGATCTCCACGGATCGATGGATCGAGTGAGATTCAAGCAACCCCTCTTTCTGCCCGCCATTTACTATTCCACCTCGTTGCTCTCGGTCTCTTCTAGTGGCCCTCGTCACCTGAGTAAATTTGGGAAACGCCAGTATTAAGGGCCCTCCGTGGTACACGAATTTCTACTCGTCGGTTCTACGCCATCTAGATAGACACGGCCACCTCCGCGTAGTGCCGACGAATCGGAGTCGGGAGCGAGTCTCTGGTAATGGAAATGGGAATTCGTGGTAACGGGGCGAGTCAGTTCGTCTCAAAGCGAAGCTCGAATGCTAAATAAACAGCGGCGTCATGTCTTCACAGGAGTCTCGTAAACATATCGATGATTGATTAGTAAAATCAGAATGCAATCGTCGCTTTTATATGCAGGGAGAGTTCGTTTATCTCATCGTAATCTTCCTAATCCGACGAGGAAATGAGAATTAATACACTCTTTATTAAACACAAATTGTGTGAAGTTAATTTAATGTTTACGTACTTTTTATTCGTTTATTAAATGTATACACTAGATGTCACTTTCGTATTTTGGGAGAGTCGTGCACTGAGAGAAATGTTTGGTAAAATCAATCAAAATTTGGTTGAATAATGATGAAATGAATTTTATAGTGATAGTTACTAAATATATAGTTGTTTTGACTAAACAATTTGTAGCCTTAACCAAATAATTATTTTCATATGTACAACAAATTACAAATATTCTTTTTCAGTTTTTCAGGGGGGTAGGGGTTTAATATCTAGATGCAAGTCAGCATCAATCATTATTAAATTAATTTTAATTTAATAAAACGTGATATTACATTCTTATTTAACTTAAGGCTGTGTTATGTCTGAAAAGTAATCAGCGCGCAGTTTCGTTAAATTTGAATGGCTATATAAAATCACACAAACAAACATAGCACGAAGATCTAGCTAACGACCGTAGAAGACTTTTCTTATTCAATTTGTAAATTACAAAAAGCTTTGTTAAATGTAACTAAATTTTTGGTACCAGTAACTATATAAAATTCATTTGATCACTATTCTACCAAACGATTTCTCTCAGTGTGCGATATATTTGACTATTACTCAGATATTTTCGTCAAAAGTTGGTATAAGAAGATTAGATACGGGACTTATGGCGACGTAGAATTATTTCGAATCAACTGTAAGCGACACAATCCGGTTAAAACGGCGGTATATAAACTCGAGAACTACTGCCGACAATTGTTCCGCAAGAAGTCGCGAAAGAGTTTTGTTGATTGAAAAGTCGAATCTCTTGTGGCCACCATTGCTTTCCAAGAAAATCGACTTTCACGGGATTTTAATGAATAGAAGCGTTCGCTATTCTTCGCAAATGTAATTGTAAAATCGTTCTTTTGTCTCGCGGATTCTATTGAAGACAGAACGCTTCTTCGGCGCGTTAGGCCTATTGTGCTAGTAACTAGTAACTAAAGGAATTAAATTTTGCACTCCAATTGTGCGACTTTTGCTTGGTGAGAGTCTATCTAGCTCATGACATAGATCGTTTTTTTGCTAGTAATTAATTTTCTCTCATTTTGAATAAAAATCGACTACTAACGTTACAATTACATTTATAAAGATATCAGTTGTAATTTTGGATCTCTCTTTACTTTTGGATTATTAAATTAAGATTGTTATTTCATTTGCTAAATTTCTTTTTGCAATAAGAATCGTTTTGGTAGACAGTATTCGGTAAAGACGAAATCAAATATTGCTAACGTATTACAATATTTCGTTTTATCGAACGTCTTTTTCGTGGAAATAGAGTAATAGATATGGAAACGCTGAAAAACGTCACGGCAACGTTCCGTGTGTCGTCTTTCGACGAGAAACACTCGTCGTTTTCAGCCAGCCGAGAATACACTGTGAGAAGACACTGTGAATATCTTTTCGCCGTGAAAGTGTGAATTCTTTATCTCGGAGATGCAGAGGCTTGACAGTTTGCCAATGTCAGAGAGATAAGAAAAAAATAAAGGAAAGAGAACGGCAAACGAAGGCGTCGGACCAGTCCTCAGATATCAAATGTTCTTTTTTTACTTTTATATTCTCTCGTAGAAGGCAAAATGCCAAACTATCTCAACTCGATGTACGCTAAAATATATTTTCACGCTTGCGAAGAAAAGCATGAATTTCGTTAACAGGATTTACCGAGCCCGATACCATCCACGTCCTGTTCAAACAATTCTTTCTCTACGGGGCACAAGTGCCGTTCGTCAAAAGTAAATATTCGCTTATCGATAGACGGCTTTCATGACCGGGAGAGGTTTTATCGCCGGCGGACTCGGACGTGTCGGCTTCTCCCCGTGTTCGGTGTATTTAACGGACCGTCAGCCCGTCCAGATTTGCGTCGGTCTTCGTTCCCGCGCGCGCGCGCGGCAAAACTACCGTCTCTCGCGGAGAGGATGAGAAAAACGGAGAGAGAGAGAGAGAGAGAGAGAGAAAGACCCCGGCTTTACGAGCATCTCGCGCGTTTGTCTCTCTACACGTTCGACGCTCGTTTCGTGCGAAGAGCCGACAGTTATAACGCGCATTTCCGGTTACGAGTGCGTTGTAGTCTCGATCGTATCTCGCACCTGATTACGCGGAAGAGTTGCCGTTTTCCCGCGACGTCGCGGAGGAAAAGGAGAGAAAGAGAGAACGAGAACGTCGTCACGGCGCACCGCCGAGAGGTCAGGATCGCGGCTTAACGTTTAACGTCGTCAGGCGCGTATATATACCGGGGAATAACATTCACCATGACGACGCCGGTTCGCCGTCCTTTATTAAAAGGTTTGCGTGCGGTGCGCGACGCAGCTTTGAAACGTGATCAAACGCCGTGACTCTGTGGCGAAAACGGGCGAGACGTCTTGACGGATGATGAAGATCAACGAAGCTTACGAAAGAAGAGAGCGGGCTCTCGCGACGCGGCGCGGCGCCGGCTCTGGACGTCGGCGAGCTTAGTCGTGGAATTCTTGTATGGTAGCGACGATAGTCGAGGTGATATACAACCAATCAGAACAGCGATGGATAATTGATATCTCGGCTGCTTAATTAGGACGATCGTAATTAACAGGATAATTTACAATGCAACGTGCGCGTTCCGCATCGGCTAATTGATACTGATACTGCTACTGACACTGACGAACAGAAGTCCTGTCCCTGTTTCGCGTGCATACATTTGTCGATTTTCCGATTTGCCGTTTATACGATTTCAATTGATATATTCACTAGTAATGTTCCTTTGCACGCTATAAAAATATGTATGTAAATATATATAATACATTAAATCTCGCGGATAAATGCGCGACGTGACAACTTATGAAATATTTTATTCATAGATTAATAAAAACTATGATAAGAAGATAAAAAAATATATGTACTATTCTTAATCGAAGCCTTCTCGCCAAGTAGGCTGGACTACCGGGGCGTAACGAGGAATTAGTTAAGTAGGCATTATTAATGAGAGTCTGACAGTATACGAGAGTACTAGATTGTACGACACGCATACTAACAACTTGGCACTAAGAAGCTTTTGCGTAATGTAAGATTACTGTTCCGTGTTGAAATGCGACTCCATACAAAAATGCATTTAATTACTGTCAAAAATGATACGAAGAGAAAACGTGTGTACATCATATCATAAATCCTAACACATGGATAAGGAACAAAAATATCATTCATGAAAGAATAATTGTTTCATTAGCACTTTGAGGATTTTTTATCATAAAACAAAGTATTAAAAAAATAAGTATTCATAATTTTGTTGAAAAAATTATTGTTCATTTTTATTAAATAATGCAAGGACACTTTATTTAGGAATTTGTCTCCTAGTTCTCTCTTGTAAATTTTTGTTATTAATTATTGTAGCAGAGAAAGAGACTGACTGACTGACTGATTGAGAGTTATTGATATTCTAGAGCTACTATAAGAATATAAAGTTTACAAAATATTTCGAGTAATATGTGTGGGAACTAACATAAAAACATCAAAATAAAAATAACAATACAAAAAGAAGCAACAATAAAAATAGACTACATGAGAGATGAACTTAAAGAGTTAAACCTATCAAAACTTTAACATGTAAGAAAATATATAAGAAGAGAACTGAACAATATTTACAATCAAATAAAAAGAGAGGAAAAGAGAGAGAGACCTGGTTTATAGTTGAAACGAAAAATATAATTAATATGGCGATAATTTAGAAAACCCACTAGCAGTCAATTTTACTAAGAAAAACAAGCATCAACGTTGTCTATAATTTATACCCGTTTCCAATCAGTCTAGTTATTCAATTAAACGAATTAGAATTTCTCGCAGCGGTTCTTGATTTTATGGAGCGCGGCGGCGGGGCAGTCACGAAGAATTAATCCGGTTTCTGCGAGCATTAAAGAGACAATTTGAGGAGCGTATTAAAAAAGTCGTTTTTACGAGCTTGTATTTTTACGAGCAGGCGAAAAGGAACAGTCTAAGAGGAGATTTTTCCAAGCGATATAAAATATGAAAAATATACGGCGTGTAAAAAGGTAGCGGGTTTCCACGGAACGATTGAGCCATTCGAACGCGCTTGGCTTCAGCGCGCCCTTAATTAACCCTTTTATAAATATCCTTACAGGGCATCCCTAATTTCACTTCGCTATGCCGCAATGATGGGAAGCAGTTTCGCCATCTCGCCTTCTGGCCTTGGCTCCCTCTCGTACCCGAGCAAATATAGCACGAACCGCGGGAAGCCGGCTCGTGTTAATTATCCGTACCACGATGTCTTCTCTCCTTTCCTCTCTTATGCCTTGCGCTTTGTCCGTCTTTGGGCTTGTTCTCGATTTACGTTATACATAGTTCGTTGCTAGTGTGGAGGGTAAAGACCGAGGCGGTTGGGAGGAGTTGGGACGGGTTGCGTTGCGTGAAACTAGTTTCGAAACACAAAACAGCGAAAAAAAATAAAGAAAAAAAGAAAAACCAAAACGACTTCGTATTTCGGCGCAACCAACGGACTGGGAAACAATTTGCCACGAGGAGAGATTCACTGAAAGAAAATCCGGATGACTTTGTTTAATTGCGGAACGCAACGCGTAACCAAATAAAAGAATCGGGAGCTGTATAAAGTTTGCGAGAAGTGAGAACTTTACAGCATGGCCGAAGTTGTCGAAGCTCTGTCTGGTGTATATAATTTGCGGGACAGTTTATAAATTCTTTCTACAACAAGCTGTCTTGCTGAAATAAAATCCATCCGAACACAATTATTATTTTATCATTAATCATTACTGCAATGAATAACCATTACAAATCCAAGATGACGTTAATACATTCTTCTTCATTAATCATGTCACGTAAGGTGTAATTAAAAAGTACTTTTCTCTAATGATAAAACAAGAAATTTTCTATTATAATTACTTTCATAATTTTTGTGAAATCAATTTTGATCCCATAATTCCCGGGCAATACATTCTCGTGGAATCAATTTGATCTCCGATGATATCTTCTATATGTAATTGATGAAAAACGAGCTTGTTAGCAGATGTAGCGATAACGATCCTTGGATAACGGATATCGCGATACCAGCGGTGTCGTTTTTCACGACTGTAATTATCGCCCTTGACCTTGCTACCGGAATTACACGGTGAGATCTGGCTTCCGTGTAACCAGGCGGGTAGTTCTGTATGTCAGCCCCGAGCTAGTAATGTGGATTACCCGCAACGATCGATCAGTCCTCTAATAGCTTGCTCAGGGGTAGGGGCGGTGAGATAATGCAAAATTGATGAGTCCCTCCGAGTGTTTGTAATCCCGAGAAATATATTGAAATTGCCGACGATCCGGTACCGACGGTTGAAAATGATTCGTCGGCCGCCGCAATAATTCTAGATGATTTGCCTCGGATATTAGCGCGAGGTGGAAGTTTACGATCTCCTCCCGCGAATTACCGATTCGCCGGCGGTATTTGATGTCGTCGCGTCGACCGGATAATGATCGTAATTTCGTAGACCCACGGATCGCGCCATTGTCGGCATGAGTCGCGTGATTTCACCCGCCTTTCACCCGCGTCTCGCTCGGATTCGTGTGTAATTAGGCAACTTTTTAGCGACTGTGAGTTCTCTCGTGGAAACCTGTTTGTACCTCGGCGAAATGTTGTCGGCGCCTGATCGTGATTCCTCGGCCTGTCGGGCCGTACGAGCCACTGATATTTTCCAAGCGATATAAAGCATGAAGTGTGTACGGTGTGCAAATGAATGCCCACGGTCGGCGGGTAGCATTTCTGATTACAGTCTGACGTATATTAACTACTTAGTGTTTGAGGCCGGTTTTGTCTCTTGAAGTACGTACCACGCATATGGGAGTTCGATCGGATATGTGCACCTTGTGAAACGTCCAACTGTTACGAGAGAAAATGGCCTGTTGCCTATTCATACGTAGACAAATGATATTTGATAATGAAGATAATATGTTACTCTGTTGTCGATACCACACGCCTCTTTCGCAAATATATAAGACGAAGTTACATTACTAGAATACTAATCCTCTTTGATGTGATACTGTAGTGAAACCACTGGGGAACTTCCTTGGAACAAGATTTGGCTTTGTAATGGGAGAGCCTATCCGCGTGAGTGGTTCGTGCCGAAGCACCTTCATAAAGGTGCGCGTCGAATCCCCTTGGATTCACGTGTCTGTCTGGGAATTCGCTCGATGTTAACCAGTCGGTGCATATTAATTCCGAGGGATGGAATATCTCGATCTTTGAAGAAGCCAGAAAGGGAGAGGGTTGGCGGAGAGCGAGAAGCACACGGATAGAGCTGAATTGGCGATAGAAGCGGATTCCTCTTCCTTTAAGGTTCCTCACCGACGATCTTGGGATTTCTTCGTTCGTGGGAATTCTTAAGATCAGTCGGGAAGAGAGAGGATTTTCGCGAAAGGAGCGGGGAGCGGATGAGACGAAAGGAGTTATTAACGATTATCGAACTTTTCTTCATTTCGGCTATGCCGCTAGCTTCCACTCACCTCTCCGCACTTTCTGTCTCGTAAGCAAAATATCACCGTCTCTCGTGTGATTAGATGCAGAGTGCTGTATTAGGAAAAGTGCATTGTGCATTTGAAATTTGAGATATTGGAATGTGTGTGCGACTTACGTGTGCTCGATGAAAATATTCGAATATATTGCGCATTTCGTAGACACATGCGATTTATTTGCGTTCGCTTTCATGTACACCTACGTACATACGTTTACATACGGTGCGGCGGCGGCGGCGGCGGGCCGTGCGGCTATGGGAAGTCGGGGCTGTAATTCGATTTCGTTAATGACATCCCGTCGTTGCTGAGCGATGTCGTAATTTTTAATGAGTCTTGCGGCCGCTTAGGGAGCCGAGTATTATTAATGCGGCCGAAGTGAAAGTTCTGATGATACGATTCGGCGGACGCGGGCCGATTGCGCCATCGATTAAAATCGCCCAATTGAGCGTGATTACGAGCGTTGATCCAAATGTAACAATATTTCGCGCGCTGCCGCTATTTGGGTATTAATTGGCTTCGAAGCTCTCTCGAATTGGTCGGCCAGCGGGGGCTGATGGAAGAAGTTGCGATCTTCAGACATCAAAGTTGGGACGGCAGTTAACGTTAAAATATTCGGCAGACGTCGCTTAAGTTATTAATCTGTTCCGTTTGTGTGACAGACATGATCGCGGAATCTAACGTAATGTGACACGTGACGCGGATAAGGAGACATAAAGATAGGAACGAAAATGCTCGTGCTTAAATTATATGTGGACGCAAGGGTTTAATTAAGATGGGATGTAATTAAGAATATATTATTTATACAAGATATCGTGTCATTGTCGATAAAATTTTAATATAATATGACGCATATGTAATATGGTATGAATGGTTTTTTATGCGGATAGACAAAAGTCTGAAATTATTGAAGATTATTGAATTATTGAGAAAGATTGAATGTTATAGAACGTTATAATTATTATTAAGTAATGAGCGAAGTAGTTCTTCAGAAGCTATTTTTATGTCATTTTTATAATGTATTGTTGGAAAAATTTGAAAGGACGATAGATAAAATGGGCCAAATTTTTTCCTCGATTGACAAGTAAAGACGATATGCATTTTGTAGTTTCTGAACTGTTGAATCTGATCTTGACCTTTAAAAAATTTTAATTTGTCAGGGAAGCATTAAAATCAACATTTAATAATCTGTCAAACATTTACATTGAGAGAAAAAAAAATGGTTGCAAAAGTATTTTTAAATACCACTCCGCTTTGATTGAATAAGGCCTTCTTTACTTATTAATTTCTATTATTCACATATTGATCGATTTTAACATTGTTTATTTTATTATAGTTTTACATTTTCATTAATATACTGTTTTTATAATAGTTTTTTTATATATGTAATTGCTTCATATGTTGATTTTAATATTTGCGGGAAAAATTAAAATTTTTTTAAAGGTCAGAATCAGATTTAACAGTTCAAATACAACTTCAAAAACTACTTCATTATAGTAAAAAAAACGTACCGTTTTTATTTGCTACTCCGGAAACAAAAATCAGCTCGTTTTACTCATCGTTTTTTAATGATTAAAGTTTTTAAAATTTATTTACTTTTTTCTAGTTCATGTCATACTGATTAATATTTTGGATTAATCCTATTACTCGTTACATTAAACATTCGGCGAATTCAGTACATTTCTGTTTCAAAATCGTTCCAAGAAAGATTTATTGAGAAAAGGCAATGCTAAAGACTTTTCCAATAGATGATCCGTACTTACAAACTACTGAAGCTCCATTCGTATGTAACCCTGACTACGCGCAGAACATGTATACTACATACATACATTCATACATCTATATGTATGTATTTATGTATGTTTGTATGTATTTAGAAAAGTTATACCTTTCGCTCTTCTCCGGCGTACGTGGAAACTCGGCGAGGTTTTGCAGGGTTACATTCAGTACGTCTTATTTATTGCCTCTCGTCTCTTCCGTGCTGGAGGTGGAGAGGACATCGAGGTGGAGGGCCCCCACTCATCCACCTTGCACTTTCATAAGCCTGGACTCGTCTCTCGCGCATACGTAATCAGCCGTCGGAAAGAAGCTGCTATGCCGAGATAAAGTCACAGTCAGCGAACGCGAGAAAGAGGAGGAGAAGGAGGAGGAAGAAATACACGAAGAGGAAAGAGGAGGTGAGGGAGAAGAAGAATATGGAGTAAATGAGATAGCGAGAATGAAGAAAGACGTGGAGGCACGAGCAAGAAGGAGAAGGAGAAGGAAAAGACGAAAAAGAAGAAAGAGGATGATGAGAAGGAAGAGCCGGAGGTAGAGGGACTGAGCTTAGTCAAATGCACGCTCCAGGGGCTCTGCATAACTTGTCGACTGCAGTCCTTCACTCTTTTGTTTCGCCTACTTGCCCGATCCTTCTCGGCCCTTGTTCCTACTTCATCCTCTTCATCGTCGCTCTCCCTCGGCGACATCGTCTTTAATATGATTGGAGTAGTGCGTCTCGGGAATATCGAACCCTACTTAAGAAAACCGCTTTAAGAGACCGCGAGTTTCGATTACCCGCCTCCGCTCTACTATCAGTATAGTATCTCGTAGAAAAAATTACGATTGTGAGCGTAGTGATTTTCTAACGAAGAGCTGTGATGGATAGAAAAGCTTAATTCATCCTTCGCTGAAACCTCGCGAGATCGGCGAGCCACGTGCGTAAATGACACTAGAGAATATTTGCATCCGATCTAAGCCGAATTTGCGTGACAATCATTTTTTAGTAATCGAGCCAGAGGAATTAAAAGATCATAGTTGAATAAAAGAGGACGGTAAAACGAATATTTGATGAAAAAGTATGTGAGGTCAATTTTTATTCACTGAAAAAAAAGACTGGTTATAACTACCAAATGTATAGTGAAATAGTATCAATTAAATATTTGGTCAATGTAACCAAAAATAATTTTACTTTTCTAAATATTTAATAACTTATACCAGATTTGATAATACTTGACTTACTAAACATTTAGTAAAATAAAATTATTTTTGGTTATATTGACAAAATATTTAATTGATACTATTTCACTATACATTTGGTAGTTATAACCAGACTTTTTTTTCAGTGTTCGATCTCGCAAGCGCTCGCTAGATTGGATGTAGCTTGCAAGTACGAATCAAACGAATTTAGCGAGGAAATACTTTTTTGTGTGATCAAATAGTAGGTACTGCAGAGTTGCATTGCGCGTGAAGAAACTTTACGAAGAGATCAGTAGATAATCATACATATTTTACGACGCATATGAAATTCTCGGAATATGATGAAATAAACGTGATCTCGGTGTTGCAAGCGGTCGCTGGATTGGATGTAGCCTGCAAGTACGAATCAAACGAATTTAGTGGGGAATACTTTTTTTGCGGTCAAATAGTCGCGCGGTGAGATGAGTGGCGAGAGAGAGAGAGAGAGAGAGAGAGAGAGAGAGAGAGAGAGATTGGCTGAGAGGCTTCAGATTAAATCGGATTTTAAATATACGGCGCTAAAAGCGCGCTCGCGAGCAATGAACGAGAGACAGAGACGGAGAAAGAGAAAGAGAGAAAGGGAAGGATCACGAGAGAGGAGTGGGCTCGAAATTACATTATGCATGCGGCGCCAAGTACACTCGGTAATTACTCGTATTAATAGAATCAATCTCTCGTCGCACATGCCGGGATGACGTTTATTAGCGACACGTGTTCACCGTGGAGGAGGCTTTATGCAGTGTTATCTGGTACTCGGCAGTGGATGGATACGCGGAGCGTGATAACCGCGACGCATTCGCTCGTATTGTTTATCGAGAGGCGACGGCGGCGGCATCGGCGATGGACGCGGTGTGGCCGCGGCGAATTTTTACACGCCCGATGCACGCGCACCTGCTTAATCGAAATAACGCATTTTTAATGGAGAACTCGGGAGTATCGGGAGGCGGCGCGACGCGGCGCGGCGCGGCGCGTGTGCT
>QKQZ01038221.1:0-17943 GCA_003595255.1 Solenopsis fugax
GAATTTGAAAAAAAGGTATATAAAAATCACACAAGTAAAATTTATAAAAAGCACTAAGATCTAACGTGACCGTACAAGGCATTCTCATTTCAATTTGTATGTATTACATTAACGATCGAATATCTCCAATTTATAATATATATCTATATCGTATTCTGAAACCTTGATAAAGCACAGTTCGTATTACTGTTGCATTGCGGATATTTCATTTTTAATATCGTACATCAAAACAAAGCTCGCTTCAATAAAGCAAAATGCTCGAGGTATTTGTTCCTCTCCCTTGATATTCTATGACAAATATGTTTATTGTACTTAAACAAGTATTATTTCTCTTCTCTCAGGAATATTTTATATTCCATGATTTCACAAATCGTTTTTAATAGAGGCAATACCTATAACTATATGATTACCGTTTTTCTAGATTGACGACATAATTTTATGGATAATCGACACACTTTAATAATTCATGCATATTCAAATGACATTAATCGATAACGTAACTTGATTGCGCAATTTGAATGTTCTTCGTGCTCGTGCAAAAAAATGAGATCAACTCGGTTGAATATTAATTGTTCGTCGTTTCAAATCGTCGAGGTAATTACAGTCCTCTGCGATTTTCGCGAGTATATACAGCATAATTTCCGATTTAGAAGAGCTATCCGAATTTATGAGTAATTAGAGTAACAAGATAAGCTGACTGATTACAATTCGAGCATTTGTTTCTGTAACGCCATCAATAATCGATCATCTTTCGTTCGTGAAGACACAGGCGAGGAAATAAAGTTACTAGAGTAAACGATTATATCACAATGCAAACAAATTGCAGCCATAAATAAAAAGTGCCATAAAACTCGCAAAAAACTTTAAATTATCTGCTATAATTAACGCGATAATAGAATTCTTGTGCTGTTGTCAAAAGACTTACTCCGTTCTGGTTAATCAATTTCATGAAATACTTCGAACTACGAAATTATTAATAAAAAAAATTGATGACGCGTAAGGCGGTATAACTTATATAAAAACTAAAAGAAAAAAAGTAGTAAGTCACCCGAGTCCGATGCATTGAAAACGGTGTGTAGAGTTATCCGTGATAACTCGTGATAATCTTACGTAACTAGTCGGCGTGCTCAGACGAATACAATGAGACGACGATACGCCGTTTGCATTCGGACTTCAAGGATTCACGTTCGTTAAGACGGGCAGTCGGCCGAAAGGACACGTCCGTTTTCAGTACATTCACGGATGTTGAAGTGGAAAAAACCGCATAAGATGTACGTAGACGTATGTAGACGTGTCGCGACACAAAAGATCGTGATGTTCGCGAAAGATTTTCGGAATCTAAAAAGATGCATGCAACGGCAGATTTGTATCTCATTTTTATTCTGCGTTTTACGTTATAATACAGGATTCTCCGAAAGAGATTTTCACACGCGCTTTTTTACTTTCGTTTCTTTTAACATCAATTAAATACTTGTACAGTGGGGCGAAGTGAAGAGATAATTATATATCTCGAGTCTTATGTTTAGTTAGCATAAGTGAGTAATGAAATGGTACGTGAATTTTTATTCACTATTGATTAAAAAGATTAATTGCGTAGGCAATATTTTTTTATGAGCGATACGCATACTAGAGCAGTGTTAGGTAAGCAAATTAGTCATAGCAATCCTCATTTTCGTATCAAATAAACTTTGCACAATGTTCTTTCTCTCTCTTTCTAATCAGCCGAATAATTAAAAAAGTGATAGTGAAATGTTGGCATTCTTTTTCAAAGTTTGAATCTCGTTTAAGTATTGAGAAACCATTTAAAAAATTTATCAACTTTTCCATACAAAATTTTAAAATTTTAAAATTTTTACGTTATTATATTCAGAAAAGAACGATAAGAATTTGTTTTCATAAAATTCTGGAATTAAAAGCATTGTATAATATAGCTAGAAAATAAGAAATAATGTAAATATATAGGGAACATAAGCATAGTTTCCGTTTTACTTTTGCACATAAATAAATTTCCGACGAAAAATTTGCGAATACTACAGGAACTATATATAGTAAAGAAAGCGAGATGAAGAATTAAATTCCCCAAGTCGAGCAATAAAAACATTACTTAAGAACGTAAATTTAGATTTTGTTTTATAATATAATAAAAATATATTACATAGAAATATATTTGTGCGCAATTCAATTTAATATTTTACCGGAAATTAAATAACATCTTTTTCTCTTAAAATGTCTAAAGTAAACATTAAGAATCGTAAAATAAACATTAGAAGTACGTATCCGGCGAGGCATAATATTGATTTTACAATTAATATTCCTACTAATATGCCTACTAATATTCCAATAGCCAACATTTGTTATATTTTTATTTTTAAGCATTTCAAAACCTTTTTTAAAGTACATTTTAGCATTTAATTATACATACTTTCTTTCTCAATCATTTTAAATTTTAGTATTATTTTAGTATTATCATATGCATATACAATTGAGTGTTTTATTGTCATTTAACATTTTATTAGTTTGTGTACATTTTTATGCAAAGTTAAAGAACAGTATGGGATTTTGTTAATGTAGCTTCTCAAACGTATTGATGTCTCAAAAAGCTTGATATAGCTTCTTTTTCGAAGTTATCATATCGAAATAAGTTGATAGTAGTTTTACTACTAATCTATAGTTTACATTACACGTATTAAATCTTTAGTATTGCAATCTATATGCAATACTAAAGGGTTATGTGTACGTACGGACATACATTTCCATATATTGTGCAATATTTTCTTTTTATTTTAAATAAATATATGATTTTATAACAAAACATCGTGTTTTTTAAATAAAACCGATTTTTTAAATCTATTTTTATGAAGGAAAGGGAGGTCACATTACCCCCTGTTTCTCCTCGATCCATTATATAGTGTCACAACATTTTTATAAATAACATCCTAAGTAATAAATATTTCATAACTGAGTCTAGATCGATTGAATAATATATTGATAAATATAGTCGTTAAATTTTCATAATTTAAAATATATTAATTATTAACAAATTTATTGTTAATAATCAATATATAGTTATTGTTCAAAATATAAATGGGGCTCATACTGCAACCTTTTACTCTAATATTATTCTTGAGCATCCGGTGTAAACAACTTACTTCAATGAAAACACGGAATAGGAGATACGCCTAACATAGTTATCACATCGTAGTAATTAGGTGTTTAATTAGCATCCATTATGCATCCACGTGCGCAGTCAAATACGATAAATCACGATAAATGTCATGCGAAAAAAATGATAATAGGAGATACGGTATGTCATGCTGCGCGATAATGAAGCAATAACCTTTTTAATATGAAGTAAAAATGTGATTTATCCAAGTGTGATAAATGTCATCTTAAAAGGCTGTTTAAATAATTACATAGGTACGTAACGCTCTTCTTTTTTATGAAATAAGGAAATTCGTTATCCGTTGAGAAACTCAAAAGACGTTCTCGTAAACATAAAAGACTCATCATTGTGCTATTATGCCTTTTTTTCCTCCGGGCGTTTTAACACACAGAAATTTTTTCCGGGTTCGTCCAACTCGTTGATTTGCACGCAGATAATTTTCCACGGTGCGTTGTTAATGTGACAATTCACCACGCGACTCATAAGAGAAGAGATGAATATGCATCGATATGTCTACGTTAATGAATGTTGTAGCTCACCTAAGCTACTTACGGCAATTAACGGGATATTAAAGCCACGCCACTTTGTGTTTCCTCCCAACTTGTGCCAGCATAGTTCGAAAGTTTTATTAGTGTTAAATTAATGTTACAGCGATAGCATTATTGTTTCGTAATAATTATTCATTTATTCATTGTTCAAAGAATGTCATAAGGGTCTACATATCCATAACCACATATATCAAACATTTCAGTATATACGAAGTACGTAGTGTATATACGAAGTGTATCGAAAGCAATATAAGTTAATTAATAGGATACACCCGGTAACTAATAATAAGTTTCTCCTTAACAAAAACTTAATTTAGTACAATTATTAATCACACAGTATTTTATAATTAATTTTTAATATGAACTCCTACCTCGTTAATTAAGGTTCGAATAAAAATTCCATTTAAGAATTACGAAGCGTTTCATTAAATAAGATTAACTGAAGAATGCAGGATCGTTGTACATTTGCAGTGAAAGTTCAAGTGTATAATTCGTTCGCGAGTCCCCTTGATTTTCAAAACTTTCGAATTAAGTTATGCAACTTTTTAATTACGCTTCTAAGCTTGATGTTTTTACCATGGTAAAAGTAGTAACTTCAAAATTTCCCCTGAGGATCTGTATATATATATGTATAACTGGGAGAAAGTGCTTCTCTGATACAGCCGGTACAATGCAAGATACGTCAATTACGTGTTATACCCGGTGGAAACCTGTCATAGCGTATGATTTTATTATGATTGCGTTTCCTATGATTTAAACTATGTTACTACGCAATTGCGCGATTTTAATTGCAGAGAGGGCAGTCGCTACGACTCCCACTCGGCACAGTCGACGCAGGATCGTAGGAAGCTGCTGAAGCGCACGAGGAGTCTCGCAGTGATATCGGAAGACGATTCTCGGCAGGATCGAGAAGCGGCGCACTTTCGGCTAGGCCAGTCGACCTTCGATTTGCCCAGGAGACACCAATTGATACCGAGGGCCAAGCTGATCGATCGGAATTCTCTCAAGGATAGGTAAGCCCTCTCATCAAGACTCGATCACAATTAAACCGCGCGCTCTTGACCTGATTAATTTTTAATCGATAAGCTATAACCGTCACGTGGGAAATAAGAGGGTAAAAAAAATTGGGAAGGCTATTCTCTCTCTCTCTCTCTCTCTCTCTCTGTCTAATAGCTGCTTTCAACAAGAGATTAATATTAGATAGTACATTAATCAATTAATTGGGGACTTACTTTCGAGATAATCAAATAATCTGAGATCATTTCGATGAATAAAGATCCCAGCACATTTCCTAATAATAATCTCAACAAGATAACATCGGACCATCAAGTCTAGTTATAGAAGTTGAGTTTCCCCATGCGCGACTTTGATCTTTTCGCCGTAAACTTGCATTAGTCGCTTACGGCGATCGGCAAATTATTGCAAATAGCGAGCATAATTGAAACTCGATCGGTTAGCGACGATCTTCAACAAAACACTAGAACAACTTACACGTTCCTCTCAAAGTGACATAAGAACTTCACGAAGAAACTTTACTGAAATACGATTCCAAGCTGATATCTCCTCGTATTGCGGAATCAAATCGAATAGTTGTTCGCAGCGAGAAAACAACTGTTTGACTTTTTGTTTTCGTCATCTATTTACGGTCTACTGAAGGCAATCTAATTCGATGCACATCGAAAAAAAAAGAAATCCGTTGTATTCCAGATATATTTATTGCGAAACGATATCGAAGAGATTCTATACATTAACGAAGCGTTCTTTTAACTGCAGTTAATGTATCGGTTCAAGAGCAATTGCTGAGGTAACGATTTAACAGAATGAGGCAATCCGATTTAACAGAATTATTTTTTCCATTTAATGAAAAATTAAAATAAAATTAAAAAGTCTATTCAATGTTCTTCCACTTAATAATTTTATCAGCTAATATTACCATTCAGAACACAGACCCAATAAATTCGAGTGGATTATTAAAGTCATTAGACTTACAGATACTCTTTTCATGATTTCTATTACTTATATTTTAAGAAGCACTTTCAAATTTTACGAAGTTTTATTTCACAACAGCAATCGATCAAGAGATTGTGCATTTTGTTCCAGACTCTACAAAAGTCAACAGCATCTTTCGGACTCTTACGAGAGATTCAACGAGGCAAAATCTTATCATTCGCGGTCGTCGTGCGGCCTTCACTCGATTCCGTCGGGTCTAGTGTCTCTTCCAGATCCGCTACCTTACACTCGAAGAAATCGCGACGATCCTGACCGATTGAATATTCTCAACTGGCCGGATCCTCCGAGGCGATACCGCAGCGTGCAAAATTTGGACACCGTAAGCGGATTGGTCGATATTGTCGAAGATAATTGGCCCATTGAAGGCAATCGGAGCATCGACTGCATTTATACGCAGGTGATACACGTTTTTCATCGATAAAAAAATAAAAAAACTGCTAATTTATTTCGTGCGAAAAAGATCTCTCATTCGAGCTTTCGTTATCGAGAGGATTAATAAATTGTTCAATCAATCAAAACTTTGTTGTTCGAAAATAACAAATTTCAACACTTAATTAGATTAGTAACAAGCTGCAATATATATTGATACTTTATAATATGATAATGATGATGTATTGTATACAAACTGCAATATATTATAATTTACAATAATTAATTTTTTATTTGTTAAGTTATTAATTAAAGTTTACTCGATGCAGTGATGTATCGTTTTTGAGATCAGCCATGCTGAGACTACTCAATATGGTAGCAAGATTAAGAAGTTTGTTGCCAACATTAATTAAAATGATAGAGATCATTATGTCCCAGCTACAAGTTTCCTAGTATCATCATTATCTTGAACAGTTACCTAATTAAATTTTAACTCAGGTACATCAGGAAGATTGATTTTCTACAAATTTATATGTAGTTGCAAAATAATATATCTTTCTGAGTAAAATTAAAATAAAGATCGAGTTATATTACTTGTAAACTTAGTTATTAAACAACAAAAACTACTTTTATAACCAAGAGAACGATGAATTGAATTAAGAGTTGACTCTTTCAAATGTCACTGCATTTATTATAAAAACATTTTCTTGTAATAAAAGAATCATCTTGTAAGAGGAAACTAGTTACCCTGAAAATTAGTAGGATGACAAAATTTTCTATTAAAGAGAATGTATGAAAAGCACGCGCTTAGATGTGCTTTTCCCGTTCAGGTGAAGCGCAAGCGTAAGGAGCACAGGAGCTTAGACAGCATCCTCTTTGAAGACGACGGAGAATTGGAATACTTCGATGTACTGAATTTACTGCCACTCTCCAACATACGGCTGGAATACAACGAGACCGATTCGAGAGACGGTAATTTCGCACGTAAGAAGGTACACGGTTTGCGAGATTTACGAGTACTCGAGTACAACGAGCCGAGTGGCGCGAGTGAGGTTTCGCCGACGAGGAGCAGCAACGCTACGGACGAGGAGAAATGTAAGGAGCATACGGTGAACGAGGATAATCCCGCTTCTCGGGCCGACGACGAACCTGGGAAAGAAGTTCGCGAGGATCTCGATTCGTCCAAGGGGACGGACTCGAGCCGGCGAAAGCATCGAGAAACCGATGAGAGTTTCGGAGTAGATTCGGATATTATCACGGCGAATAAGTTCACGGATCAGCACGCCCCTTCGTCTTCATCCAAGTCCGACCAGAGGGGAGTCGATGTCGAAAATTTTGTAACCTCATGCGAGGAGGTAGATTACAAGATCGAGGAAGTGGACGGCTACAAGTCGATCTGGATCACGGATAATCAGGACCGGAGCGAGATGTCGCGAAGACCGCAGATTCTCAAAGTCGTCGACAATGACGTTACCAGAAAACGCCATCGGCGCTCCGTCGTGGAGATCGACGCTATCGTCAAGGACGTGCCAAAAGATAAGAGATCGCAGGACATTACGGAGGAAGCGAACGAGCGCATCGATGCCTCCGTAATTAAATCGATCAATAATGTGAACGAGGAGGACGACGTCCATGGAAGAAAAGCGAAAGTTAGTATGAGATACGATAGAATATTCGTACTCGATAAGATAAGAAAGAAAACTTTAATTATTCTTTGTTTCAATCATCTTTTTCTTATTCTATTAATTGACATCAAAAATTTTCAAAGATTGCAAGAACGTAACGTCAAGGAAATATCAAGAGAGAAATTGTATTTTCCTTAAAGCATATCAAGAGCGAAATCTTCTTTAGACAAGTGTAAAGCAGAGATTCAGAATTCCCTGCATGCACTGTTCACTGTATGCAGGCTGGAATATTGAGTAGTTCTGCGACGTCACGTTGTGACTTTAACATCTATTTTCGTAACGGTTTTTTATTCGATTAAATACTCATTACCATTAAGTGATTTATAATGTCGCCAATTTGTAAAGTTGCACTTCAATTTCGCAATCTCATCTTCTCCTCCCTCATATTTTCATTTAATAAAAACTCTCGACGTTGGAAATGAAGCAGAAACGCATTAAATCAATTGACAAATTAATTTTGCAGGAAGCTACGACACCGGAAAATGCGGAAAATGGGGCGAAGGTAGAGGACGCGAGAAACTTCTTCGAGCGGAAAAGTACGGACAAGGAGGAAGCACGAAATAAGCAAAATGAGGGCAGATTCGAGAGGATCGTAAAGGAGACATCCAACATCCTCGGCAAGGCGTGCAACGTCGTAAAGGGCAGTCTGGGTTTCGAGGCGAGGTCGGAGAGTTCTGATCTCGGCCTCGGTTCCGAATCCGGTAGCGATTCCCGCAGAAGATCGGTAGACGATGGTATTGAGGACGACCGGCCGTCAAGAAACGTCGAAAACTCCAATAATTCCGCCACGCTGAGAACAGGCGACGGTAAAAAATCGCACACTAATCTCACCCGGTCTAGGAGCTGCATGGACTCGATAGAGTGTCAAGACGATGGCCAAGAGTTCGATCACGTGCGCTACAAGATCGTCAAGTCACACATGTTCAGCAAGAACATGATGTTCAGCACCGCTCGAGGCGATGTCACATACGAGGGACTGATGCAATATTTGAGCGAGTATTCGTTCCAAGAATTGCTGATGGACAACAACGTTGTCATCATTGAGCCGGTTCGCGCCGAGGCGATAGAAAGAAAATCGTCACCGTTGGCCAGAGCGGAACCCACGTGCAAGATCGCTGGCACGATCCAGAAGAAGACGGAGAATCGCGAGAGAAAGGGCGAACGATCCGAGAGCACCGCTAAAAGCTCGAGGCAGTCGTCCATCAGAAAGCACTTCTTTTATCAACCTATACGGGTGAATCGTGAGCTGATTGACGAAGAGCTACCAGATCCGGATACAGTCAGAAACGTGAGACGCATGTTCGAGAACACTCTCGAGAAAAAGAAAAGCACATCCGATGCCGAGTTTTCCAGGGACGACAAAACTAGGAGGAGTGTCAGCATGAAGGATCTGACTAGCCTCGACGACAGTCGGTACGACGAAATGTCCGACAAGACACGCGAAGAATCCAGGTAGCGTAACATATGTCGCCGGAATGACAACAAAACTTTTATTATTCACGACGCGGATGCGAGTGCTTTTGACCATAGGCATACGTTATACCGACTGATTTTAGTACGTTGAAGCGGATGAATTAGATACAAGGTGACGGTACTCTAGATAAATCAGCCAGAAATAACGTTAAATGTTTAATGAAATGGCAAATAGTGACGAAATTTACGTTGGAACGTCTGCGTATTATTTTGTAATTTGCTTATTCGCGACTAAGATAATAATATTGTCGAAATTTCATTATAAAATTACAAGCGAGAATTCTAATCGAAAAAGTAAGTTAATATCAAAAGTAATGTGTTAACTAATGTAGCCAAACCTTTAAAAATCCCCATTCGTTCATCGATCGTTTGTGAAACTGCCATAATCAATGTATTATGTTCAGATCCAGATGTTCCAGCAGAGCGAAAGATCTCACGAGACTCTTCGAAACCAAGTCTGCGTCATCGACTATTTCCGTCGCCAAGGAGGAACTCGGAACCCCGCGATGTGAGTCGAAAACAAGAATTCTTGCACAAAGTTTTGAAGCTAGAAGCGGAAACACATCACCAAGTGGCTCCAATTGTTCTAAGAACAAGGTCAATCGTTATCATCATCATCATCACCATCATCATCATCATCATCAAAATTGGGATGCCGGCAGTGTAAGTTCCGGCGTGTCCAGTGATTATCCTGACACCGATCCCGGGAGTGGTGCCCATTGTACATCGTCCGATGATGAGGACGTGAATTGCAATGATGACGATGCAGATGCGAGTGGCCCGGGGCATTATGTCTCCCAAGACGTGCTGAGGAAGATCCGTGAGTGCGGCACTTCCGTAACTTACTACGGCGGGAAAGTGGTCAATATGCACAACGGGCCGTTGGTATCGCCGTTGATCGGCAACGGCTTCAAACGAATCGACAAATCGAACGATTATGTAAAGTTCAAGTTGGTGAAGAGCAATTCCTGCGATAGCAGACTGGAGTTGACTGGCAGACTCGTCGAGGGACAACCGTCGCGTCGTAATCGTGATAGATGTGCCGATCTTAGACAATGCACCATCGCAGAGACACCAAGTATCGAGATTACGACGATCGACAGGCAAAAGGATGAGGCACAGAGGAACGAAGGTATCGAGCAAATCAAGCAGGAGAAAAGGGAGCCGCCAGTGGTGATTGGTTTGGAGCCAAAGAAAGAAGAATCCAAGGAATCAAGGAAGACCTTTAAAGCTGACTTTAAGCTGGGCGATCTGGACGACTCGAGATCCAATTATCCGAGTAGATTCATACCGAGCGCGTTGACGAGATGGGAGGTAAACTCGAGCTGGAAGGTCGGCAATGATTTCGGTAAGATGGAGTTCGAAGAGTTTGAGGTACTCGAAGATAGTCTCAATGGGATTGATGAGCAAAACCAATACAGACAAACATCATGAACGGGGAGTCTTTTGTATATTTTTTTTCTTTGATGTGATTGAAACGGACGAAAATAGGAGAACGTGATTATTATATTTTTAATAAAGTTGCGTAAAGATATTTCTTGACATTACTGAAAACGATCTATCTTATTTTTTTTCGTGAAAAAGAAAATAATATTCAATTTGCGGAAAGATAAAATTTTCAATCGCAATCGAATAAACGTTGCTGGAAATAAAACTAGAATTTTTAAAGATGTTCCTGGCAGCAAATAATGAAAATGTCGCGAGATATGTTGATAGTCAAAGTAATTTATTGAGTACGTTATTAAGTGCTATCGATCAATTAGTTTATTATTTCAGGTGGATAAGTCCACACGAGTCATATTAGAGCAGGTGATAAATGTTCATACGTACTACAATATAATACCTATTAAAGATTCAATGTACTATTGTATACAATGCACAAAGCACGAATGATCGATGTAATTTGAGTGTA
Source organism: Solenopsis fugax (assembly GCA_003595255.1). Lineage (NCBI taxonomy): Eukaryota > Metazoa > Arthropoda > Insecta > Hymenoptera > Formicidae > Solenopsis > Solenopsis fugax. The sequence goes on from QKQZ01038221.1 coordinate 11,161, forward strand.
CTAAATGTGTAATAAATAATCATATGTAATAATGTTATATAATTAATGTTTATCACTCTTATTCTTTAAAAAAAATTTATAATTATTATTAAGTGCTGTTTTTGTCGATATTTTTGAAATTAATTTGAGATTATCCGATATTTTATACATTAAGGTAAGTCTGCGAGAAAAATTTTTGTATTAGGCTAAACATTTTATCTGCAATCTATATTCAAACCGTTATGTTGAGCCAAGAACAGGATAAGTATCAAGTCACGAAAACTAGAACAAATATCACATATTTTGAAACACAAGAGTTAAATGATATATTGAAGGCACAGACGACGTGATGTTATTTTCGACATTATATGTTCTTGGAACGGTGGTGTAGGTTGAGAGAGAGATGTATGTTTCATGATTTTATCGATTTTTCTGTAAATCAACTCTCAACTACCGTAGACTTCAAAGAACGTCTTGACAAGCCAAGATCCATCAAATGGTCTGGAATGTCTTAATGCGGACTCATGATGACTTGCATTAAATCATGTTACCGCAATTGCAAGCGTAAAATTAGCAATACAATAATAGACTAGTGTTTTACTATTATACAAATAAGAAAAATTTGATAATAATAAGAATAACAAGAAGTTTCCAAAAATGCAAAGTATAAAAATTCTAATCTGTATGCAAACAAGCATAATTTTTGTTATACGCGTTAAATGTCATTTAGTGGTAATTATTTAAGAGCAATAATGTCCCAGTTTGCTCGCTAGGAGCGGTGCAATTATCGATTCATTTTTGGGTGTACGCGGCACAGTCGTAAATGCGAGGATCGTAAAAGCTTTTGGTGTGAATCCAGCATTGAGCGTTACATTAGTCGCAGATCAAGCAGTGCTGTAAAATGTATACTGCAAGCCTTATACAGTATGACGAATACTGTGTCAAGCGGTCTTCGCGTAGACGCTCTCGTTGGACTTTGAGCAAAGAATATTACAGAACTTCTCCGCACCCGTGCGAAGGAGAGCTCGCTTTCTGTTAGTGTCCTTTACTCGCGAAATTGAAAAACTCGCAGTTGCTTCGTAGTACTTTAATCGTTTTACGTGTCCCTTTCGCTTTAACTTTTCGTTTGGGAATGGGAGACGCGATGATTTAATGTTTTAGTTTAGGTAATACGATAAGAACCATTTGCATATCTCATATCGTATGCCTGTACAATTAATGCACCAGCGCGTTTGGAAATGTGCTAATGATACCAAGAGCATGAATATTTTCGCATGCAAGCCCTTGCAGGTACATTAAGATGTAATCAGAGCGCGTAATTAATTACAAGGCTTTATCTCATATCGAAAATTAAATAATTAGTAATCCAGTAAAGATACCGAATAAATAAATCGTTTTTGATTTCTTTTCAAAAATTCTTGAAAGATAAATTCTTCGGAGAGAGACCTATTGCATTTACAGTACCGGCCAAAATTATATCACTTTCGATTTTTTTAAGCATAACTTTTATCGAAGTGAATTGAATGCACTCAAAATTTTATAGTAAACACTTGATGAAAGGTAAACCTTGTACATAAAGTGTAATGAGATTTGACAATATATACTATGATCTTCGAATTTTTTGTTAATTTTTTCATAGTCGCACTTTTGTGCTTTCTTTGTTTTTCGTGTCGCAATCATTGTTTTTAGCATCATAATCTAGTTTTAGCAGTTAGATTTGATATTCCACGTTATTTCTACTTGTTATAATGACTCAAAATTTATGATTAAAATTTAACATATTTTGGAAATTTCAAATAAAATTAATTTTTCACAAGTTGCTGTTTTCATTATTTGATAAAAAGTTATTATTTACGTAAGTTATACTTNTTATCATCAAAACATATTATAATTTAATAGAGATTCGTGCTCTTTAAAACAAGTTATGCTAAAAAAAAATCGAAAGGTGATATAATTTTGGCTGGCACTGTATATATGAATTTAGAGCCTACAAGCTTTGATGCTCCTAAGTTAAACCTATCACTAAGATAAAACTAAGGAATATAATATTTTATAATTGTTATTATGTCCTATTACATAGTGCTTGTTATACATGCATGTTTTGAATAGATAACTAGAATAGACGAAGTAACTCACCGATACTCTCGGTCTCCATTTTTTCCGTTGACGTAACCCTCTCAGTTTTTTTCGTTTCTTTTTCCGTTGCTTTAGGCTCTTTCAGTTGCTTCATGAGAAGCGGATTTAACTTTGGCGAGTAGGAGCTGGCCGATACGGAGACGCCCCTCTGAGAGATGTGCCACCATCGTCTGCACCATGTTTCCTGAAACGCGTAACAGCAATTTTCGTTGTTATGTTTACACGATATATTTCTACGCATGTAAACAGGTATATACGAGCCCAGAAATGTGATTGACGTATTATCAAAGTTCAACGAAGTTAAACATGTACAGACTGAACGTAGATTTTCAATTAAGCGTTTGGCTATCATCGAAGTTCATCATCGGTTCATGGTCTTTTCACGGCTCATTGATATAGTTCATTGATTATTCGATAATCTATAATAATAATAATTTACAGACAAATATAAAGCGCTTCATTAACAAGGTCCGTAGTTTGCTTTAATCCGCTTACAATGTTAACAACTTTCGTGAGTGCATGTATTCACAAGATATATTAGATTATTTTACTTTTAATATCACAGCGATATATAACAGGCTTAGCAAGCTACATTATTGCATGAAGTAAAGCGTAAATATACATTGAAAACATGGTTGTTTTTGTAATTTTTCGTTAGCGTATTTTCTGAAAAAATATTTTGTGTTCAGCTCATGTATTTTGTTTGGCTATGTATTATTTTATTTTGCATGTATTTACTGTATTTGCAGGTATGTACTTGAAAACGTGTTAACCAAGAAATCTCTGCTTGGAAAGCACGCATAATATTCACTTCAGAGCATGGAAATGCAATATTGGATGATGGAAATCCGCGCAAAATACAGCACGGTTGATGTAACCGGGGTTACACTGTAACGTAAAAATGTAATCACGGTACCGCAGAGATTATGGTTTCACACCAAGCTGTAACAGCAATAAATTGCAACAATGATAATTCTCGTAACGTAAATATTATTTTTTTATTGCATAAATTAACAATTTTTAATTTAATCATATTAAGCAGCGCACGTTTGCGTGGCATATAATACTTCCGTTAGCGGATTAAACAAAATCGGATGAAACGGAGTAGATTCGAATTTTCAGAGAAGAGAGTACTTCCTATTTCAATAGCGCTGCATCGATTCTCCAAGGAGAATCGTTATTTTTAGATAAGACGGATATAGAAAGAGCCAACCAAAAGAGACAAAGACACAGAGAGAGAGGGAAGAGAAAAAGATAAATAATATATAAAAATACATTTCAAGACGCAAATCAAAGCGCGTTTCTCTTCTAAACTTTATTGTAGGGAAGAAAACTGCTTCTGGAGTTCGTCATTAATTCTGTGAAGTTTCACAATGAGAAAAGATCTAACAGATACTATATTTAATATAAAGTAGCAAGAACTTGTAGTAATTAAAACTTGAAAAAAACTGCTATATTATAATCAGCACAAAAAAAAAAAAAAGTGACCTGAATTACAACACAATTACTTTATATCTACATTTTATAATCCTATTTATTAATTATATTAATTATAATCCTTGCCATTTTTCAATTATTAATTTTTCGCTTTTGATATTTTTAATAAAATCAAGCTCTTAAATCATCTTTCTGATCAGTCGTAAATTGAAGAAGGATGTCTCAGAAGATATTAGTATGCTTTTCCACGTACGTTCCATTCTATAACTGCTTTCAATTTCTTCAACGACGAACTAATGTACCATAATGTCAATATGCGCATATAAATAAAATTATATAGCCGGACATGTAAGCAATTTTCCTTGGACGCTCTTCGCTGAATAATATCGCTTCTGTTTCGTAAGTAAACTGCAGATACATATATATATATATCTGCAGTAGCCTACGTGCGTTGACTTAGAGGCGGTGATATATGTAAGTTCCTTCTTAAAAATGGTTAAAGAAACATTTGAGAAATAAATGCGAGAGGTTTTGAAAATCATATCCATCGATTTCTCTCCCTCTTTTCGAAGGTGTTCAATCCTTTTCAGTTGTCCGTTTCTTATCCGTTGTCTCTGCTTCGATGCCCTAGTTTCTTCCTGTCTCTCCTCTTACTTCCGATGCGTTTACCCCGGCATGGCCCCAGCGAAGCGTCACCATCGATTCCACTGCGGCATCCGCGGGAATGATATTTGCACCTCACAGCAAAAAGACTGACTTTGAAATTTCTAGCAAGCTGCGTGCAATCGCCTGTGAAATGCAAATACGCCTAGCACTTTATTCTATAATATATCGACGATATTTATCATTGCGCAACATCCATTGCATGTCTCAATTGCAGATATTTATGTACAATCTAGTAATATAAATTTATAAACAGAACGTCTATAAATAGAATACTTGTAGAATGTCCATAGCACGAATTAAAAATTCGATCGATACGCTCCAACACTATTAAAGTTGGTGTAAATCACATCTAGAGACATTGATTGTCTAACACGTGCTAAAATATTTATTCCGACAATCGTAGAGAGAAAAAGAGAGAGAATGTTATTGTGTGGCAATAAGTTTTAGAACAATTGTTCTGTAAGAAAAACAGAATTTATCGTAATTGAGGATAAATAAAAAAGTTGGTAGAAACTATACGAACAGAACAACCAATTCTTTACAGTATTTAAGGATGGAGGGATCACATAAATGTTTGTTAACATTAATATTATTGAACTGATTATAATTTAATATTGTGATTTTACTCTTCTGGTTTAGTTTAAGAGCTATGTTTTCCGGTTTTAAGACCGGAAGTAACGATGTGCAATTTGAAGAACTAGAAAATGTATAAAATGTAGAAAATCACATAGAAAATATCTGAGCACTGAAATCTGCTTTAATCATTGTTGGACATTTCTTGATTTAAATGTGTTCTACAAATAGAAACCCTGTTCGGTTGTTTACTATAGCATCCGTAATCTCTTAGAGTATCACTTTTCCCGTTTTACGGAGACATTTAATCCGCTTTTCAAAATAGACATAAGGTTTAAATTAAAAAAAAAGACACTCTACGCGCGTGTTCTCTTTCCATTAAATTTAAAAGACCGTGATAGTGATATCCAATTTCTAAAAATTAACATGGGTGTGTCTGCAATCTCCATGAAATGTGATAACTTGATACAGGTGAAGAGCATGTGTTCTTAATTTAAGTGGTACTTTTAATTATAGTGTCTGCGGTTTACGAGCACTCGACAGGTGCGTACAATATGTCTGTAACTAATTTATTCCTACAGTTTGAGGTCGTGTCAACTAAAATAGAAATCTGACAAATTTTTATGACAAGCTATTGCTAAGATTTTATTAATAATTTAATAAAAAAATCTTTTAATAATAACCGTAATAACATTGCATTATATATGTTTTAATATGTTATATTTTTTAATATAAGAGAAATATATTTGTAGAATCATTATTGAATTTGACGAGCAAATTTTTTTGAAATATTATTTCTAGCTTCAGCTTACTATTGCGTTTTAAGTCCGACAATTATATCGGCAGTTTATGGAGAATTGGAAAATGTATTTAATAATTGATATAAAAATATTATTAAATATTAAGCTCCACTTTGATCAAAAATAGCACTTCTTATTTCTCGTATAATATTATTCACATATCGATGTAATATTCAACTTATTATCATATTTTTAAATGCAAAATTAGATAATTTTATTTTTACAATATTTGCTCAAAACAAGTAAAGTAAGTGTACCTTGTATGACCTAGTACCCAATATGACCTGCTTACTGTTTCTAAGTAGTTAGAATAGTTAGATGGTGAATTGAACAAATAATGCTAGTATGTCATACTGGCTGTTAACGCGACTTGTTTGCAACAGTTCACTTCTCAGTTTGTGTGTTCTGTTGTTGATAGTGAGGTTGAAAGTAAAATTTTCTTACTTATGTTTCTTATGATGTAATTTCGTGAGAAAGTTACTGCTTTTTGTAATTATTAAGTGATGGTTATTAATCCCCGAAGTTTATATCATTGTAGCTCTATATTTATACTTTACAACGCTGTATTTAATTTATATTTTTGTCATAACGTTCTGCTTATAACAAAAGAAAGAAAACTCTTTGCAAGGACTAATATGGCCTAGATCAATAATGAGTACACACAAACTGATTGTAATGTTTTTTTCGGTACTTTTATTACTTCAGATCAAAAATTTTAATTCACCTACTAAACTCTGATGTGTATAATAAGAAAAGGTTTTAAAGATGAAATTGAAGTCAATTATTTACTTAATGGATTGGTGACGAAAATAGTTCTTTATGTACTCTTACATGTTAACATGTCAATATGTTAATAAATTTATATATATAACGTTGGATCACTATTTTATTATCCATTTTTAACACTTTTGAAAAAGAGAAAAACATATAATTGAATCATATTGAGTACATATCTATTAAATAGTACTTTTTATAAAAATCTTCACTGCGTTTACGAAAATATTTGAAATTATCTAATATTTTAAACTAATGTTTAAAAATGTTTCCTACTTTGAATCGGACCATCAGTTTTTAATTTTGGACTCAACAAAAAGTTAGAAAAAAATCATAATGTTTAGGTACGATACGTTATATTATACGAGGGTGGTCCGATAAGTACTTAGCCTCACCGCCCGATGGCGCCACTATCGCA
>QKQZ01038241.1:0-50076 GCA_003595255.1 Solenopsis fugax
CGCGGGGGCCACAGGGGAGGCGATCGTTTTCACGAACTCTTGTTTCTAGAGCCGAGACTCATTTAACTCGGTTACGAACACAAACACGCTGTTAACAACCCGCATCGGAGGATCAAAGCCTCTTAAAGTGATTTCCTTGGTCGCGGCAAGGAGAATTCCCGTAATGACATCTAACGAGATCTGACCCACACGAGGGGCGACCCTAAATGCTAGAGAGTCTTCCAATTGTCTGCTCGTTGTGTATCTTCCGGAAAATATGATTTACTCGGACATAAATTTGAAACATTATTTCGTTCACTTGCTATAACTGTGACATAACTCGATAAACGAGATTTTCAATTTGAACGTTTTAGATCATTAAAATTTCGTAACATCATTTTTAAATGCGACTTTGGTGTAAAGATTTGGACCACTGATTGTAGAAGAATAAAAGTATCATTAGCTCTTTATTTGGCGCACTGAAAAGTCTGGTTATAATCAAATGTATAGTAAAATAGTTATCAATTAAATATTTTGTCAATTTTAACAAAAAAATAATTTTATTTTACTAAATGTGGTTGGTATTATCAAATCTGGTATAAATTACTAAATATTTAGAAAAGTAAAATTATTTTTTTGTTACATTGACCAAATATTTAATTGATACTATTTCACTATACATTTAGTAGTTATAGCCAGTCTTTTTTTTCAGTGTGTATTGGATTTTCATCAGAATTTTCTTTTTTTACCGACAATTTTTGGATTAAATCATTGTCATAGCAAATGAGTAATTTGCATCGAGTGCAAAATAGTGATGAGCTTCGTCAAACAGTTCTATTACCGACAAATATTGAGGCATGGTTAAGTGCAAAGCGATGATAGAGATACAATTTGATTTTTGATATCCTATTCTGTTACAGAGTGCACTTAATTAGATTGGCTGGCAGGGTTGGGCCAGAAATTTAAACTGTGCGCGACATGCGAATGAACGAGAGAGTATTAAAACCATTAAAACCAATAACGTGCAATTTATTTTGTGACGAGTATATGCTTGCGTTAATTACGAAATATTTTGCCACCGCAATGTTCCGCGTGTGCGTGTTTTTCTTCAGCATTATCTGATACGATTTTACAGCATCAAAACCACTTTCCACTAATTCGTACCGTGAATAATTCAGGGGAATCTACCTTCAACACGACACATTTAAAAATACGCATAAAAATAATAGCTACAAACTGCTTCGCATTTATTTGAAACTTGCGGCGTTACATAAGCATAATTTCGCGAGCACTACGACAATCTGCAGCATTGCGATTCCTATGAAATTTTACGAACAGCATAAACATTTAGTCGTTGTGCTTTTTAAAGCTTCGGGGAGAAGTCGGAGTTCAAATACTAGAAAACGTCGAAAATGGTTTTTTTTTTTTCATCAGAAACGAAACGAAGTCAAGAACTATCTACAATTTTATTTGCAAAACTTCTTTGAACGCGCAACAACACCAAAGTAGTGCCAGACAAGAGAGGCACCGATGTAAGTTGTAGAGAACTGCAGTAGAATCACAGGATATAAGCACACATATTATAACTTTTACGATCAAGGCAAAATTGCGCTTGAATTTTTGGAACTTACGATATCGTGTACACGATCTTTCACTCGTAGTCTTTCTTATTTGTCGACGAAAAGACTTTTCGGACCCCTATAATTTACATTTAATCAGTAGAACTCTTCGAAACGTCCTAGAAATTGTGGCACTTTGGAAAAGAACTAGAAGTTTATCGGCTATATCGAAATTCTCAAAATGGGGTGGCTTCGCGCGGAGAAGTATGCAGAAGAAAAACGCAGAGATAAAGTTAGGCCGTTCATTCTATCAATCGTATTCTATATAGAAGCCTCTTGGCGAAATTGGTATCGCCTCTCTTATCGCCCCGGCGAAATTCCAGTGTCTACCGCCCGTGCACGACGTGAGACTATCGCGAGCTCTTTCTTTAATCCCGATGCAGGTAGAAATTCCCCGGGAGGCTCCGCCGACTTTCCCCAGAGAAATGTCTCACCCTACGACTCTTCTTCTTCTTAGGAACCATTGTACCCTTTTCAGCGTTGTTCTATCCAAAGACCTCCCCTTTCTCTTTTTCTCTCTCTCTCTCTCTCGGCCTCCTTTTGCCGCTTTTACCCCACTTTCTTTCTGCCGTTGTCCCAAGTCGTCCATTCGTTTCTCGGCCTTTCGCACCCCCTCCCTCCTCCTCCCTCTCCCGTCTCGTTCGTACCTTACAACCGTACTACTCCTTTCCTCACCGTGCTATCCTCAAGTTGGCCTTCTCGCTTTTATCGTCGGAGGCAGCAGATTTTCCTCATTTTACTTTTCAATCTCACGAAGGATGCGATTTTCTTCCTCATTTCCACTCCGACAATATTGCGAGGGAGCGCCGACGAGCAGACGGAGTGAGGAGAGAAAGCAAAAGCGACAGTTTCAGAACTTTATCGACAGTATCGCTGTGAAACGGACGAATGGACAGAGAGCGAATGGACGAACGAAATGAGAATGCGACGTTAATTCGCCGATCAGCTGTTAGTATTAGCGCGCTATTAGGGAACACGATTTGCTCTAATGATTCCGAAACCGATTAGATTGTCGTCTTAACATCGCCGATTGAAAAGACGCGATGCTCTCAGAATCTGTTCCATTTCCTCCAAGTTTATTCACGCTTCGAATTCAATCGCAATTGCATTGCTAAGAGAAAAGTATTTGTGACTATATAATTGTGTTAAAATAATTGCTATAATGTAAATATAGGTAGCTCGAAAATGACTATAATTTAATCATTTTCGATGCCAACTATATTTAAATTATGTTACGTTATGTATTAATTAAAAACTTTTCTACTACGTATAATATCAATTTATAATATTTTGGTGCAAACAACATTATATTTGAATTATGCACGGAAAGAACAATTTTGTGGCATCTAAAAACTTAGTTAGATACAGATCAGAAAATAACTTTACGTTGGGCAATCAAAATAATTATGCAGACGCCCAAGCATGATAATTTTGTAGCAAACAGTTTTGACATTCTAGCAATCAAGTTAAACACACGAAAGGAACGGTTTTGCTAAAGTATCTAAATTTAGCTGGATACAGAACAATTATTCTGAAATACAGATCTGAAAATAATTAAGTTGAATCACTTAAAAAATTATATCAGACACATGGAAAGAACTATTTGAAAATTGAAAATAATTTTGTTAGATTTTAGGCCATCAAAATAATTTGAACTCTCAAACTGATTTGATTAGAATGTCAAAATTTTTTGCAGCATTTCTGATTATACTTGAATATCAATCATAATCCATACTTTGATGATCAAATAAAATTACTTTCAGATCTATATCAAACTAAATATTTAGATACCTCAAGAAAATCATTTCTGTGCATCTGATATAATTTCTTAAGTGGTTCAACATAATTATTTTCAGATCTATATTTCAGCATAATTGTTCTTTCCGTGTTGTAATTGCAATCATCTTTTTATTGTCATTGCAACACACACATTGTACGTTATTATTACTAACATTATAGCAGTAATAACAATAAAAATTGAAAATTAGATTAGAAAAAAATTTCTTGATCATGCACAGATTAAAAATATATATTTTTTTTCTATTTTCATTTTATAAAAATGGAGTTCCTATCCACAACTATTTGAACATAAAGTTAGTCACAAATACCAAATATTGTTCTCTTAGTGAAGAAGTTGAGAAAAAAAAAATTCTATTATTTGACTTACCTCCAACACGTGCTCTGCTTGATTCTCGCGATCGAGCTTCCTGCCGCTGGTAGTGATGAGACCTGTAACACAAATAGCGCGCAGAGAGATTAGCATACTATCTACAATTAATAAATAACGGGATCGAGCGGGATAGGACTGTAAAACGGTGGCACTTTGCCCGATGTCTCCTCCCCAATAAGATCCCACAAATGGAGGACGAAGGGGAGCGATGCAACCCTCCAATTGCGGGCGAACGGAAGGTCGCTTCCATTTACAGAGACAAAGATCGGCCCGATGGAGCCAACCCGACGAAAATTATAGCGTTCAGATTTTGCGCGCGCGCGCAGCGAGTACTCCTCGTCTCTTTCAACCGTACAGACGCGATATCGAGCTTTATTTTACGCCCCACGGAATCCCTTTCATCATGGGCGCGGACTCCGCTCGGAAACTCGATTGAGCAAAAATTCGCGGACGCGAAGCCACCGGCGCGAGGGGAGAAATTCTTCCGGTGTAATCACTCCGCGGGAAACTTCCAAGGGAAAACGGGCGGTTCGAAGCGCATCCCTCCAATTAAGGCAGAATGCTGTTTGCAAAATAATTAACGAGAGAGACATAAGGATGTAGAGAGACGTTTTTGAGAAGCATAAATGATACCGCAGATTTGCCCAGTGAAGGCGAGTTTCGCAAAAAGCCACCACGAGACACAAAGCGCGACAAAGCGACACCGTTAACCAAAAAANNNAAAAAAAAAAGAGAGAGAAGCCCTTTTGCGCGTGGTTGCGCTGTATAAAGCCGGAGCGCGATCTCTCTCTTTCTCTCTCTCTCTCTCTCTCTCTCTCTCTCTCTCCTTTTTTATTAGTCTTACGGCTTCCGGTGACAGCAGTGTCGGTGACGGCCCAGATTTTATATTGCATCACGAGCTGCTAATCGAGTTACAAGGAAGCCGTTGTCATTCCGCTCGGAGCAGTTTCGACCCGAGCCGCTGCCGACAAGGCGGTGGTGGTGCATCGACTCTCGTAACTTTTACTTTGCGACCGTTATGATTAGCGTGAATCCGAACTGGTGTAACTGATACGCGATACAAGATGAGGATGAAGGGAGAGAGGGTATCGTCATGAAAATAAACTAGTTGCACGTTTTCGTCGACCCACACGAACGGCTCGTCGCGTGTTAAACCGTTGCGTAGCGAGGCACACTGTTACGAAAGCCACGATGGAACGGGAGAGCGCAGAACACGATTTACGGAAATATGAGATCTTCGAATCTAATTTCCGTTGCTATTGAGGATGTCTTGGCTATACAATACGAACTAAAAGTTATCGAAATTTAAAAACTAAAAGTTTCTTAGGTTTATTCTTTCTTTTCCTGTCAACGACATAAAATTTTGATCGCGAATGTCCAAAATTGATCCTGAAACTAGTTGTACAGAAGAAAACAACTGGGAAAATTTGATTATATATATATATATATAATGGTTTTGCAGCGAAAATGACTCTATTTTGCTGTAGTTTTAAGTAAGTAACTTTTAGGGTAATTCTGATATATATATACGACATCTAAGGAAAACTTAATTTATCAAGTACTATTCATTATGTCTAAGGGAAATAAACTGTACTAATAAAAAGTTTTTCTTAGTAGTACAGTTTATTTCCCAGTTTTTAGTATAAAAACTTCATACTATCTACTACTATAAAAATATTAGAAATATGAAATATTTATTTTCTTATATTTAGAAAAAAGACTTCAAAAAATCCTTGCATTTTTGCCGAGGTTATATCAAAAGGGATAGGATTTATGGCCACTCATGAGTGGGACGATCAAGCTGAATGAAGAATACAAGAGTTAAGCACTTGTACCTTCGTGTACTCCATTCTTTACAATCTTTTTACACTTATGTATACAAAATAATCACTAAACCTTTTGTGCTTGCTATAAAGAAAGAGAGAGTAATCATTTTACGTAGATTGTAATACATCGCTGCGCCATTCATAACATTGACAAACTGATTCAACTCACAATGGTTAATATTAAGAGAGAAAAAACTAAAATTACAACACTATACTACAATACTACAATACTCTACAATAATATAACATAAAAGCAAATAATAGAGTGATTGTAAGCAAGTTATCTTCACTCCTATTTTTTCTGACTTCTGTTGCGTAAATCCCCGCGCAGCGTAAATACTGAAGTTAATAAATGAATAAGTGGATGCAAATGAAACTATGCACGAATATTTATTAGAGTTTTATTAGTTTACGTAAGAAATTTGATTTTAGTCGGAATGCTATTTCCTCATCAAATTTGCAAATAAGTAAGGTAAGTGTATCCAATATGCCCTACTTGCTGTTTCTAAGTAGTTCACATGGTAAATTGAACAAATAACGCAAGTATGTTATACAGCTTGTCAACGTGAATTGTTTGCAACTATTGACTGATCAGTTTGTGTATTCTGTTGTTGACAGTGAGGTCAAAAATAGAATTTTCTTCATTATGTTTCTCATGATCTAATATTTCGTGAAAAAATTACTACTTTCTGTAACTATTAAATGATGATAGTTAATCTCCGCAGTTCATATTATTGTAAATCTATATTTATACTTTACAACATTGTATTTTATACTTTCGTTATAACGTTCTGCTTATAAGAGAAAGAAAACACTTTTTTTAAGGTAAAACTAATATGGCCTAAATCGATAATGAATGCACACACATCGATTGCAATATCTTTCGGTATTTTTATTACTTCAGATCATAAATTTTAATCTACTTATTGAACTCCAATTCATAAGTCAATTTAATGGATTGTTGAAGAAAATAGTTCTTTGTGTACTCTTATGTGTTAATATGTCAATAAGCAAGACAATATGTTAATAAACTTGTAAACTTATAAATATAACGTTGAATAATTTTATTATCCATTTTTCTAACACTTTTTGTGAAAAAGAGGAAAATATAATTAAGCCATATTGAGTACATACGTACCTAGTACGACCTAAATGGCACTTTTTTTAAAAATCTTTAATGTCTCCATGTAAATATTTGAAATTGTCTCATATTTTAAATTAAAGTTTAGAAATGTTTCCTACTTTGAATCTGATCATCAGTTTTTAACTTTAAACTCAGCAAAAAATTAGAAAAAATCGCAAAACTAAGATAAGTCACATAGAGTACAGTTACTTTTTTACTATAAAACGCGACTTTATATAAAAATCAAGACCAAACAAAAAATTAAATAACTTTTAAACCAATACGAGAAACATGTTTAAAATTTACACAGCACTCAAACGTAACAATAGAACAATTTATAAAATTAAAAAATTTTTGGTTATACTTTGAAATGTGGCACGTACATACAGTCTTAATCGAACTCGCGCGTTTCAAATCTCGATTAATTGCGCCCTTTCCCTGTGAATTTCGTCGACAATTTCAGACGTGGCGGCCTTCAGTCACGTGCCTTTCACCACATCACATAGGAAGTGCGAGAAAAGGGATGAACGGAGAGGGTCGCAGGTGAGGCGGAAGCGCGACGAAGGACAGGAAAAAAGGGGAATTGCGGGAAGTGGCGTTCGATCGAGCCGCGAACGCGAAAACGTATACAGAGCACCAACGGCGGCGCGCCGTAGAACGCATTTAAATAATTGCTTTTCGTTTTCGTTCCTCACCCTCTCCGGGCCATGCCCTCGACCCCCGATAGGAATGTGTACGCCAACACGGCGGCCGCGGTGCGCGCATGAGACCGCGATGCCGGGAAATTCGTTATCGGAAATCAACGACGCGACGGGAGTTGGGCAAAATTATTTACGATATTATCGGCGACACGACCCCTAGTTGTCCGCCGCGCCGATCGCGGCGGCGCGGCGCAACGTCATAAAATAAGAATCCAGAATAACGACGAATTTATTTTCACCCGCGCGCGTAGATCCCAACGGACGCGCGCGAGAGGACGTTTTTCCTCGAAGTACCGCGGCGGAACGCTCGACGGAGTAATATTTTATGATGATAGTGAAAAATGCTTCCGGGTTAACGGTGGCGGAGCAACTGGAAGGCCGCTTAAAGGCCGCTCGTCTCTCGCTGAGAGAAAGTTTTATCGGGATTATTCCCTTATGACGAGCTAAGATTATCTGTCTTTCACGACCGGCGAGCGTTTTATGAAATTTGCCTGCCGGGGGGATCTCGCGCTCGCGTATTAAGGAAATCGCGAGTTTCACGGCGCGAATAAGAAACCTAAAGGATCGCTAAAGAAAAAACTGGGTAGCGGCTTTCCTGAAAGTCAAGTCACTTCCCGATGACGTTTTCAATCGCGCGGCGTGGGCTCCATTACGAAAATGAATGCATGCATGACATTTTTATAAAAAAAAAAACAAGGAAGGGCACCCTAATTTTGATAAAGCCTCTCCATTTTCGTGGCAGTTATTAAAAACGGGCAGGTGCATTAATCAAATTGATATAAATTGCGAGCGTTTATAGCGATAACGCTGCGCGCTGGCAATCAGCGACATACGTCCGCGAAATAAAATCTCGTATTTCTCCACTTTTCGCGTAATTAATGAAATTAGTCGGACATATTTGCAACGCCCGGAGGCCGGGTTTCAACAAAAAGCCAGGGATTTCTGAAAGCGTCCCACTCGTCGGTCGGTGCCCAAGCCACCAGGACTTGGCGCGGTCTAATTAATACCGCATTTCACGCCCTATTTGGTAGCCCCTATCGTGGAACATTTTTGCGTGGCGGCGCGTTACGCGCCGAAAGCGCGACTAACTGCGCGATTAGTCCGACTAAGCGATACGAGGTCGTATAACCCTTACGACGACGACGTGTCGTTCGTTCGCGCAAGCTCGTTCCCGGAGGGCGAGGTCGCATTATCCAGCCAAGATCTATCTAATCTAATTTCGTATTGCCATATAACACCACCATTGTTCTCTCCGTCGTCGTATCTTACCGGTAACCAGAGACTCGCCGCGCGCGAATACGCCAGTTAGCACCTGATATAAGGAAGAAAAGGGTAAGATGACGACCTTTATCGATTTTTGCTCATTTGTAATAATGTAAAAATAACAATCTATTTTTTTCCAGATTCACTGAAATCTTATTTATCATCAGTAAAAATTAAAAGTTGTTAAATAAACTAGAATTTTTTTTAATTTAAATTTTTTTAGGACATGTCAATTTCGTCATCTTGTCCCCATATGCGAGTAAGACGACTTTTAATACTGAGTGAGATGAAAAACAGTCTAATAAAGTTAAAAATGTACTCTTATGAATAAAAAAGATTTATTATTATATAATAATTTTATACTAATTTGATATTACAATGTAGTTAAAGAAAAACGTAAATGAAACGAAAAATATTTATGTAACATGCAAAAGTAAAATTATTAAAATTGTGATATGCATTACGAATTGCGATACATATTGCGGTTAAAATTATGTTATATATAATCAAAATGCTGTTAAGATCGAAAAAACTAATACAAATGCACTACCTTACCCATACACGACATTCGTCATCTTATCCACAGTTGCCGTGTTTATATGTTTATTAAATATAAATATTGCAATATGAATACGCGTTTTTAGTTGTATAATATTGTGATTTTATGGAGAAAATGAAAATATTTATTATAATTATATCATTCCTTATAAACAAACATTAAAAAATTACATATGAGTGCTTCCAAAATAACACATTTCTTATTATATTATCTACTCTTATGGACGGATTGAAATCAAACAACCACAGATTATTTATTATCATTTAAAATCTCTAATAAATTAAGCATCGGTTCGTCATTTGTTATTAACTTGGTAAAATTAACAATTCGTCATCTTACCCCCTTTCCCCTAGGAGTATCCGAAGTGTGTATCTTTTCAAATGCTGCGTTATCCCTTTCGCCCAAAATAAATTTTCTTAAGAATGTTTTGGCTATACAATATCAGCTAAAAGTTATCAAAATTTAAAGGCCGCAGGTTTATTAGATTTTATTCTTTTTTTTTTCCTAATCAACAATAAAATATTTTGGTAGTGCATAAACGAATTTTGCCTCTAAAATTAGTTGCAAAGAACAAAACAATGAGTAGGGTAAACATTTCATTGATCGGTATGCATCATCCGGATGCCACACCAAAACTTATTATATTAATTTCAAATTCCTTCTTCATTATAATGTTAAAGATCAATTGTAATATTTAAATATTTAAGATTGCAATTGGGCTTTAATATTATAATAAAAGAGAAATTTGAAATTAATATAATAGATTTTTTGTGGCTGTCCAAAGAAGTGCATGTCCGGTCACTGGAATGTTTACCTTAATTTAGTTTTTAACGTTTCATGCAACGTAAATGACCATATTTTGCTGCAACTTTAGATAAATAACTTACAAACGAGTATAAATGGATCCAAATTTGCATGTTTATTAGAGTTTTATCACTAAAGTGAATTGGAGGAAGGATCACTTTGATTATAGTTTCTTTCATAAATTAGAAGTTAACTATTCTAATTGTGTATAAGTCTGCGCTAGACTGTTGAAAAGTTATAGCTATGAAGGAAAAATCTGGTACTAATAAAAGTCAGCAAAGATTTATAAGAATATAAAAAGAGAAGTCATAAAATATAATTTTTATAATATTTTTAAGTTCTGTGATTTAATATTTATTTTAAAATCAAGTAATCGTTACACAGTTTTAAGCCATGTTTCATGACAGTTAAACATAGCTGGTATATTTATATTTTATAAAATTATTATATGTGTACAAGCTGCATCTTCTCTTAACACTGGGGAGAAAGGGGGAAGAGTAAAAGTGTCCCAGTTTACAGAAAATATAATTTTTTGAGCTGACATCTTCATTAAAAATAATTTTACGAATTAAAATTTTAAGTGCTTTATATAATTCTAAATATTTTAAATGTTTGTAAAATGTTTAAAATATAAACATGTAAAAGTATGTATAAAAAAGTACAAAAGAAGTTACTTTCGAAATTCCCTATTTATGTTTTAACATTAATTTTTGTATCTTTATAACTTAAACTTGATTGTCTACTATAATTAAGCAAAACAACCAAGTTTTTAGTACGTTATATAATTTCCATTTAAAATTGCTTGTAGCATCTTATCTATATACGTTGAAGATGCCCGTTTTGCAGAATTAACTAATTCTTCATTCTTAAAATTCTAAAGTATCGAAACTTTAATTTCTTTATTTGTCTGGATATATGGTATAAAGATAGATAAAGTTTCAAAAATCTTATTTTTTTGTAGCTTATTAAATGAAACGGCTTAAGTGTGATATCTTCCCCCAACTCACCTTATATGTAAAAAATCGTAATTGGTAATGCTACTTCCTCATCAAATTTGCAAATAAATACGAGAATACGATTTTACATAAGAATCAAGCGCAAATAAAAAATTAAACAAATTTTAAACCAATAAGAAAATTGTGCTTAGATTTTCACATATATTCTAACGTCATAATAATAGAACAATCTGAAATTTTTATATTTTTGGTAATGTTTTGAAGTGTGATACACACAACCTTAATGGAAACATGTAAACACACGACGATGAGTGAAAAACATTGGCATTTTTGTAACAAAATTTCCGGAAATGAAAGACGTCGGATATATTTTAGAATAAGCGTTTTTTATTATTCATTCAAGAAAAACGTGTTTATTACTTTTTTTAACGTAACACGCGACTCTTCCGTGAGCAAAAATTTCTAAAACTTTTATTTGCGCGTGCACGCTTGCACGCGCGCGGATTATACAGTCTTAGATCGTAAAACAACACACCGCCTCGCGCCACATAATAATGTTAATGAGGGCGGAGGGAGACGGTGCGGTGTAATCGTAAAGCACGTGCATGCGATATACCGTGACGCGTTATTTCAGCGTGCATTCTAGAGCGGCGCATGATGGAGTAGCCTTTTTGCCGGGGCTGACCTTTTTCATCGCGCCGCGACGCCCCTTACCCGTGGACGCGCGTTCTGGGGAGATTAAAAAATTAAAAAAAAAACACCCACGGTCTCCTTGCTTGTTATCGCTTGCATTCGTGAAAATTGATCGAGAGGCCGCGGCGGCCGATGATTGATGGCGCGCGGAATACGCGTTCGCGGATACGAAAGAGGCGCCCGCGCGTAGCGAAAGCGAGGTGATGCATTAATAGAGTGATCCGGTGATTTAATTGCGGAAACGAGTTCCCGGGGCCGACCGGTCGACCGGCCGCGACTCTTCCTGAAAGAAAAAAAGCCGGGACGCTTTTACGACGAAGACCCTTTAATAATGGGTCGCGAAATAATGTTACAGTTAGCTTGCGCGACACCTCGTTCCAGTAAAAACGACGGTCGTTAATTTTCCCCGATATTGCCCGGGGCTTAAAATGAATCTAAGATAATCCAAAATGCAAATAAGAATTTATAAAATGAAAGATAGTAAGAAGACAGTAAATCGAAAAGTATAATGGAACTATTGGAAATCGGATATGCTACTTCACGTGCTATTTCATAATTCCTGTTAAAAGATCTCTTTTCTTTCTCTCTAAAAAAAGAAAAAAATACACGTGACATTTCCGCCTGCTTGGTCTTTTAATGGTCTGTTAAGAAACATCGAATCCCACTTTAACCGTGTGCTTTTATAGTATTATAATTAGCTGTTTAATTGCACAATTATGCATTATACCGTAATTTGTTCTGACAGCGTAAAAGTACATATCCGTTGACTAATCGGTTTCCTATTACATTGCTGGCACGGATATAGAATAAAAACCAAGTCCATTTTATATATACGATCAATAACTCATGAGAGTTTTCATTCAAGACATAAAATTCTATCATAAATTCTAATAAAATTGGTATTACGGTATAAAGAGATTTTCGTTTAAATACAAATTCAACAAGAAAGCCTTATACGGTCGTAGCTAGATCTCGCTATATTTATTTGTGTAAGTTTATATACTTATTCAAATTCACGAGACTGCTCGCTGAATTACTTTTTCAGACATAACACAACTCTAAGTTGAATAAGAATAAGTAATATCACGTTTATTAAATTGAAATCAATTTAATAATGATTGATGCTAACCTGCATCTAATATTAAACCCTTTCCCCCCTTGAAAAAACTGTAAAGAATTTATTGCGAAAAATATCACCGCAGCCAGGGTTCGAACCTGGGACTTTCCGAATCTCCAGTACGGGTGTCTTAGCCAACTCGACCACTGAGGCTACGGTGATATTTCTCGCAATAATCGGCTATGAGTAAGAACGCTTTCAAGGCGTGTGATTTAAACGACTGAAATATTCGACCAATAATGTATAAATACAAATTCAACAAGAATGATTTTCATTTATATATCGATGAGGGAGAATTAAAATTGCAAATAATAAACAAGATATATCGCTGGTTTGATTACACAAGGCGTAACTAAAATAAGGTAACGAACTTCGGGACCAAGCTCTCCACACCAAAACGTGAAAAAAAGTTCATATAAACTTATGTCCACATACTCACTGTAACTGAGATACAGTTCAGAATGTTTATTAATAGGAGAAAATAAAAAAGTATATTTATTATCAATTTTTAATTACAACAAATGTTCAAAGTGTCTTCCATTTGATTCAGTATACGCTTAGACACGTCAGAGCATGAATTATCGCACTCTTTCAAAGATCTCAGGTCTTCGTTGGAGATTGGAACTTCATAAACTAAGGACTTTAAGTGTCGCCACAAATAAAAATCTAGAGGGTTGAGATCCCTCCATGACGAGCACAATACTTAAACATGTTGAGCTCAGTAACAGTAGATTTGCGGACATATGTTCATATGAACTTTTTTTAACGTTTTGGTGTAGGAAGCTCGGTCATGAAGTTTGTTACCTTATTTTAGTTACACCCTGTATATAAATTTGCTGAGCTAGTCACACAACATGTAAAATAGAAATTAAAAAAGAAAATAAAAAGCAGACTCGAGTTTTACAACTGCTGTGCGAGAAGTATCGCGTATCCAGCAGTTTCCTTGAACTCACGGCGACTCCGAGCTATCATAGCGCCGTCATTAATAAAAACCACAATTTCTTTCGTTGCCACGGTTTCGTTACACGTGGGGGCTTTCTGGTGGAGCGTAATAACGCCGAGTAAATAGAAATCTGCGGCGTATATGCCACAGAGAGAGACCAGAATTGGCGATACATCGCGCTCTCTGTGGAGGTGAATGCGGCGGTAGCGCGCAAACATCCGTTTATCTCGCTTTAGCCCGACCGATCGGTGTTGCAACCGGGCAATCCGATACACAGTCAGTCGCAGTGTGGCTCTGTGCCTATCGCAAAAATCGAGCGACGTCGCTAAACGGCGACGCGCCGGTAATAAATAATAATCACGTCGCCCGCGCGTGAGAAGGGGCTATACGCGAGGGCGGCGAACGGCAATAAAATCGACGATACCTCTTCTTCGGGGTGGCGGAAACCAATTTAGCCGGTATTACACGGAATTTGGGAGCCGTCCGTCCGTCCGTCCGTTGTATTACGTTGCAGTAATTGCTGTTGGTGGAGTGGCATTGCCGCCGGGATGAAACTGGGACAGAGCCCCTGTGCTGATAGTTTCCGATGTACAACATCAGATTCATATATTCGCAATGATATCCATATACTTTTCTCTCTACACAATCTATTCCAACTCAGAATGGCAAACAAAGAACAATACTTTATCCTGAACGGTGTGTACGGTCGTCATTATTAACAAGATTGTAAAACATCCAATCTCGTAATGGACATTATTATCTAATTGATGATGCAATCTTTTCATCTCCGTGATGTAATACAAGATAAAATAAAAGAAAATAAGCTTGCCAGAGAGAGAAGAGAGAGAGAGAGAGAGAGAGAGAAACAGCACAGTAGAATTGTTTTTATTCGGGAAGTGTAATTACTCTTACGAGAACAAAATTTATAGATGGCGAACGACTATTTATGAATTCAAGCTTTTATTTCATGTGAAGTATTATATAATTGAACAATATCGATATAGAGTATCTCATTTTACACAATTGCTGTACAATAGTTTTGCAGCGTATTCAGAAAGTTAATTAAACTTTAATATCTTCCTTATGAAAATGTCGAAGAAAATTAATTAAAATGATCAAATTAGCCGATTGGCCGATATTAAATAGAATTTATGCCATCAAGTCCATCACATTCATACGTGTACCGATCTGTCATTGGTGTCATTGATCATCGCAATTTAGATATAATAATACTGATTTTTCTTATTTCGTTGTCAGCTGATTTAATATTTTATGTGCAGATACACGGAGAAAAAAATGATTTTATATTAAAACATACATGTATATGATAGAGTATGTTTTGCTGAAACCAAGCAGATTTTCTGGTTATTATAATAAAATTCGAGATTTTGTAATCAGAACGTTTAATAGACTTTACTATAATCTACATTTTCCTATAAGATTTCTGATTCGTTCATTTTTTAACAGACGTATTGGTTGAATCTGTCAGATTTCTAAATGATGCAACAAGACTCTTTTTCCAGTGTATTACGTAACTATAAGTGTGTATTATAACTATAAGCAATCAACTATTGACAAGTTAATAGAAGGTTGCCGAAATCGCACAACTTCACCGAAAATTCAATTATCACTGTACTTGTATAGTTTCTATGAGATTATTTGAAAACTACTCGTATATATCCAATATGTCAAGAATACACATCATTTATACTATAATTTATTATAAAGTAAATAATATAGTACATTAATAAAATGAAATGTACACTTGTGCTATTAGCACTACAAAGTTAAATTTCAATCAAATACATTGTTTTATAATCACGAAAAGAATTAGAACTTCTATAAAAAAAATAAAATTTCCAAATAAAATTTTGAAAATCGAATATCCAGTTTAAAATACCATTTTAAGTCAAGAATGCTTGTCTACATTGAAAAAAGAGTTTGGTAGTAATAATCAAACTTTGATAAAGTAATTTCAATTAAATGTTTGATTAATATAACTGAATTAATAATTTTTAGTGATTATATTAATATTAGCAACCCAAACGGTTACTAAATATTAGTAAATATTTGGTTCTATTAACTCAACATTTAATTGAAATTATTTCATTTATTAAAGTTTAATAACTATAATATAAGCTTGACTATTATTATCTCTTTTTTCATTATAATTACTTTAACATAAAATTTTTCATTAATTATTAAGTATTTAAATAATAAGTAACAATAGTAAATAAATTTTGAATTATCGGACATACAGATCAAGTGGATTATTTAATTCAAATACTTATTATTTAATTCAAATACTTATAATAATTATGAACATATTTGAAACAACACATTCAAATTTTTATCATTTTTATAATAAACAAATGCTAAATTTCTAATTTCTTACGTATCCGTTGTGTACATATAAGCATATTGAACAAAGATAAAAATAAATAATTTCTTAACATTTATCATTGTTTTTCTTTTGATTTTCTTTAACTTTAGAATGTGTAGCAATCTGACAAAACGTTATTCTTTTCATTTATTATTTTCTTCAGCTGATTGTTCAGCATTGTTTACTTCAGTTACTGATTGTTGTACTGTTATATTCATGTTATTTCCTGCAATATTTTTTTGAATTCTTATATTTATGATATCAAATGTGTACCAATCTGATGAAAAGCAGCTGTATTATTTTCTTCAGCTACTGACTGTTCTGTAATATTCATGTTGTTTTCATCGATATTTTCTTAGGTTTCTTTATTTATGCCTGTATTATTTTCTTTAGCTGCAAATTGTTATACTATTATATTCACGTTATTTTCGTCAGTATTAAATTCTAATATATATGTATTTTAAATTCTAATATATATGTTATGAGACGTCAAATGGGCAGTAAATCTACGTAAGTCATCTTTAAATATGTTACACTCTGCACGACACATTTTGCATTTTAATTTATGAAATATCCGATACGAAATATTCCGATATCCACGTATATTGAAATCCTTTTAATATTTCTATTACTATTGACGGATGTTGAAATGGATCAGTTTTTTCTTTATATTCACATAAAAGCGGTATATACAACAAATTTTACATTTCGGAGTATACTTTTCTTCTTCTATGAAACATCACCATACTAGTTGCTTCCTTTATGGCTTTGTCATGAGATGTACCATGAGAACGATATAAATGTATTTTTGTGTCTGGAGAATTGTGCTTTATGACAATTATGAATATTGCATTTTATCTTATAATGCCTGCTTCTGATGTACATTTTACTGCAATATTGTCATATCCAGCTACTTTGTTTTACCACGTCCGTACAATATCTTAAGAGCTCGTGTATTATTAAATAGGACGTAACGTTTATACTCTAGAGAAATTCTACGAAGGTCAAAGAATGATGTGTAAATCTTTGTTATAATATAAATATTTATACATTGTTTGAATTACGACCAAGTATTGTAGTATAGCTCCATTTGTAATTATTCCACATAGTCAAGAGTTTAGATTAATACAAACTTTGTACATCTAATGTAAGAAATAAATATTTTTCTCTGTGACGCTGACACACTCGATCCATTTTGTTAAATTAAATAGTAATTAATAAATTCGCGAAAGGAATATTTTGAGGTCAATACATTCAAATTAATATTAAATTCATATTAAATATTTATCTATATAAACAATAGATACATTTAAAATTTTTATTAATTATAATATAATTAATATAATTAATATAATTTACTTTGCGATATTACTTTTCTGGTTCAATTTAAGAGCTGCGTTTTAAGACTGACGAATATGTAGCGCGCAGTTCGGGAACTAGAGAATAAATGTAAAATCACCTAGGAAATTATTATTCGAGTACTAAGATCCGCTCTGACCGTTGTAGGCATTTCTCAATTTAACTGTAATATACTTAATACTAAAAATTGATCAATTATTTCAATTATATATCATATCTTCATCGTGTTCTCTTTATTGCATTTTTTTCAAAATTGTATATAGACGTCTTGACAAAAAATGTAAGCTATAATAATATTTTTAGTACCACAATTTCTTTCGTGTTATTATTTAATCATTATCATTTTTTACTAAATTTATTCTACCTATAAAATATATCCTATCATTTTTAATTTACATGAAATAGTTATAGTGAATGATCTAATGTTAAATATTAATACTAATCCATTTCAATCCATTTTATGACAAAGAATCTATGAGATATTATTATTTATTCATAATATTCTTATTCTTTTAACTTGACATATACATTTCATGCCTGCTTTATACGATCTTTACAAATCCATTATTTCAAATTATAAAAGTAACATACAATATGCATCCCACCGTGTAACAGCAGAATCAGAGTGCTACGTCAATCTATTAAATACAAATACATTCGGACTATAATACAGCGTTTACAATAATAAATATTTTAAAGATAATAATTACGTATATTATATAATTATAAACAACTGATTCTGAGAATAACGAATAAAATAATAAATCAATCGCTCTATGATTTCATCATTTCCCGACACCTCCTTCCCCTTTGTCGTCCTTTTGTTGTACTCAAAATACTCACTCGCGAAAACACTGGTTAATTACAGTGATGTGCAGTGATCACCGGCACATGATTAACTGTCCGACACTTTGCACGATACTCTCGATATTAATCACACGTACTTTGCGACGGAAACGTAACGTGAAAAAATATGATCTAAATCCGCTTGACACACGCAACGTCTCGCAAATGAGCGTAACGAATAAATTTCGAGCGAAGAGCTTTAATAACTCACATTGATAAACACTGTATTTATGATGCAATGAAATATTAATATACAGGATTAATTACGACGGTACTTGTTAATTAAACGCGTTATGATGCTGCACAACTCGGAGTCAATCCGTCCTGCACTCGCAATGTTAATAACCAAAAAATAGTAATTTTCTGATATTATACGATATGATAAAGTTGATTAATGAAAATGAGATGGAACGTCTGAAAATGTGCTATTGAAATTTCATATTGTACAATATATTACGGACGTATAAATCCCGCACAATACATACTTAAAAATATATTATTAAATGTATCGTTAAAATTACTTGTTTTATTAAATGTATTATTAAAATGAAATTAAAATGAAATGTATTATAATATTTAAAAAACAGTGTGATAAATCAACGTGATCGATGTATCACACTTTACTCGAATTTCTAAATTCGATTTGTATGTGATTTTGTGCTTCGAAAACAGTAGGCAAATTGAACTTATATTGGCGGAAAGCGCGACACGAGATATCTGCGTGTCCAAACAAAAGGAATGGTTATCGTATATAGTCCATTCATGCGTATTATAAAATGCTAACATGTGATTTCTACTCCCTATCGCTTCGATTCCTTCAAACAAATCAACCACGCGAGAGTGATGATCATGAAAATAGAGCCTGACATTACTATTCTTGAATATCTTATAACTGTATTTCAAGACCATAAATTTATTCGACGCACAGTTCAATGAACTTGAGAAAGGAAAACAATAACCATCAATAAAAATATTATAGTTTAAATTTGTACTAAATTTATTTTATCATATTATTTAGTCCGATTATAAGAGAATAAAACCAAATTTTCATTTTATTGTAACTTATATTAAAATAAAAGAAATGATAAACTAATATAAATATATCAATTTTTTATATACACAGAAAAAAATTAGTATAATATCAAATCAACAATTCATTGTTTTGTAAGCAAGAATATAAAGTTTTCTTGAAAGAATTTGATAATCTTAAACAAACATAATTTATTAATATGAAGAAATTTTGTTTGTTCATGCAAGCAAATTATGTTTAAGATTATCAAATTCTTTCAAGATTTTATATTTCTTGCTTATATGTGAAACAATGAATTGTTAATTTGATTCTAATTCTTTTCTGTTCGATGACTCTATTTTCATGCACAAAAAATTAGTATTAAATCATCAATTCATTGTTTTATATATAAGCAAGAATATAAAATCTTCTTGGAAGAATTTATAATCTTAGACATAATTTGTTTACTTGAAAAAAATATTTTCATATATAATTACACGAAGAAAAATTTTTCTTCGTATAAGCAAATTATGTATGTTTAAGATTATAAATTCTTCCAAGAAGATTTTGTATTCTTGCTTATATATGAAACAATGAATTGTTGATTTGATACTAATTTTTTTCTATGTGACCACCACTATATGCTTCGACAAATATCATCCCAATACATGAAACGTAAATCGTAATTCATTAATCACACACGATGTAACCGCATATCGTTCGTGAAGAATGACAGCGATTTGCTTTGGGATCCTTACTCTCGAAAAAAAATAATGACACACGAAACAACTTGCGTCTCATTCATTCGAAAGTGACGTGCGAATAGTAACACGTCGTTTACGCATACATATTTCGTAACAACAAGCATGCGTGCCAAGGTCGTGTGTTCGTAGATCCGTTATTATTAAATTGATTACCAATTTAATATCGTGACATTACTATTCTTGAATATCTTATAACTGTATTTCAAGACCATAAATTTATTCGACGCGCAGTTCAATGAACTTGAAAAATCTACTTAAATAAAGTCAAGAAACATTAGCACGAAGATCCAATTATGACCCAATAAGATCTGTTTTTAATTAGTTGTATATGTCGGTTTATATTCTTTTATACATAATTTAATATTAGTTTCGAATTTGGCATAAAACTGCGTGTCAAAATCGAGCAATGAATGAGGATATTAAAAGATACACAAAAATATCATAAAAATTATTATTCGGCATAAAATCACTTTGATAAATGAAAATGTCAATATGTATTTACGGCAAAAGAATAAAATTGATGCAAAAAAATGTGACGACTCGTATTTTATCGTGATTTATTAAAACCAATATCATTCCTCTTTAGCAATTAATTAAGCATTCAAATTTTCGTTAAACACAAATTAAATAACTTAAGCATGTAACAATTAAAATTTAATATATGAGGAGATAATAATAAACTACTATTATTGTCTGTTATTATAGATATAATATCTGAAAAATTCAATACGTAAAAAACCGAGAGACAAAGGACAGGCAATGGACACTTTTGGAAGATTTTTTATCCATCTCATATAAAGAGAATCTCGAAAAAAAAAAAAAAACAACAATTACCGCGCGTAAAATAATTGACATGAATGTACTTCGACCTTCCGCGATCAAGCTTTAATAATAGCCACGCGAATACGAGATTCACTTGTTACTTGACCAATGATAACCCGATGATATTTATAGCCGATTGATCGGTTGTAGCCAAGTATTTCCGTTGGCATACGGTGGAGAGCGACCGCAATACTGCATACGTCCACCCGTTTTAAGGCTCGTCCCATTTTCTCCTCGCATGTGAAATACGAAAGGGTCGCCACTCGCGGGTGAGCGAAGTTTTGCACAATTCCGAACATTAAAAGTTCCGCGGCCGGATAGCACGCGAAACGGATTGGCCAGCTGACGGAGGAGAAGTTTCCCGGGGGATTGGCCGACGGCGATGAATACAAATCAAACGTCAGCCGGCTTTTTTTCCATTGTGAACCATCTCCCGGTATAACTGACTTTCATTTTGCATACTAATACCGATCGCAAACAACTTTCGAGGAATACGAGATGTCCGTTGTGACGGAGACGCCTGGTTGGGTGCCAGGAGTTGGTAGAGAAACGCCATATAATCCCACCGACTTTCGGAGATTTCGACGGACGGAAGTAATACCTGTTTCAATAAACCAGCAGTCTCATCGCTTTAAAATTCCTTTTGCATTACTAACTCTAAGTGGTACTCCTCTTCCGCGTGAAGCTCTCTCAGCAGCAGCAGCAGCGCGCGCGCAGCGTGCGAAAATATAAAGTCCTCGTCTGCCGCGCGTTACTTTCCGTTCAACATCCGCCCGTGAGGCTCGTACATTATTTCGTCGCGCTGAACAACATAACGCTGCCTCTCTTACGTTATTTATGAGAATTTTGAAGTCAAAGGCATGAGACGCTGTCCCGGATCTAACGAGCTTGCAAGATAGGCCACTCTCATCGTTTTATAATCCCCGAGCGTCTCACGCGAGGAGGAAGGCTAAGCGAGACGATAAAGGACTGATGAATATGGATCGACGTTCGATCATTCGGATTTGCATACACGGCCGGGTGAGGCAAGAACAACGTATATCTTTAGATACGCGCTTATATATCGCGTTATTAAGTCCTGAGAGAGAAAAGGAGAGAGAGAGAGAAGGGTCATTAAAATAAAGATAGATCGCGCGTCTATCTGTCGGAAACATAATTTTCTGTCCACGACACGGAACCACATGTCTAGGGGACATCGTCCGCGAGGAGCTAATATCTCATCCTTCGATTCAGCCAGTAACGAATGACTGAATTCGACTCTTTTCACGGAAGCGGCCAATTTCCCGGTTCCGCGTAACGGATCTATTAAAACTCTCGTCCAGCGAGATTGAACTCATTACCTGCTACCGGGTGTGGCTAAAGACCCCGTCATCCTGATCCCGGCCGCGAGACCGGTATTATTTTGTCGTCGATGCGATACGAGACGCGGGTACGCTCGGGACTTACCGGTGGTGGAGTTGATGAGAAAATAACCCTCTGGATTGCCGCTGCTGATGGTGAAGACGAATTGCTGGGGTGAGACGTCGCGATCAAAGGCACGGATCTGCAGGACGCTCACGCTGGCGGGCGAGTTCTCCAACACAGATGGGTAGTAAACTGGGAGCTCGGTCAGCGGCGTGTTGTCATTCTCGTCTAGCACTTCGACATAGACCTGTACAGGTGTGGAGAAAATCATTTAATCATCTATTAAATAAAACCGCAGCGCATTCGTTAATGCACCCAAAAATTATATTCTCAACTTGAGAATTTCTTATTTTTATAGTAGGTACACAGTAAAACATTGTGCGTATAGGTCCATATGTTAAAATTTTCTTGTGTTACCACGTTTTGATTACTACTTCAATGTAAAATTAACATACCACTGATATGTTATTATTTTTATCACATTTTCATGTATCACATTTATGTCAACTTTATAAATTAACACTTAGTGTATGCCTATTAGAAATGGAATATTATTTTGAGTACTTTTAACACAATTATTTCAAATAATCAACATGTCTCAAAGTTAATTTAATGATTACGAACGAAAATGTTCTATTAACATTTCCTATGAGTTAAATGTTACGAACGAAAATGTTCTATTAACATTTCTTATGAGTAAAAATAAATGTAAAATATTGTGTCAATTACTTAACATTTTTAATTTGTCAATAAGTAACACGATGAATAAGAGTTATTTTAACTTAAAATTTAGAGTGGACTTTCTGGGACATGCAAAAATGTTAAAAATTTTTTACTGTGTAATTTCTTTTAAATAAACCCCAAAAAGATTTTTTTAACGTCAGAGGAAATTATTCTAAAGGACAGATTAGTAGTAGATATTCTTCATTTTTATAAAGATATGTAAAAGTAAGATGAAATTATAGGATTTATTTTAGGATTGTTTTTCCTCTATTATTATTATTATTAGATTTAACGCCTCTGTTTTGCGTATTTAAACAAAGCAATTAACAACTAGTTTCATAATCTCCGATTAACTTGATCAGTTAAGGGCTTCTTTCAATCTTCAGTTGAGTAATCGACCGGTTAGTCTATTGGAATTGACCAATCGTATTTGTCATTTCACATAACAGACAATACGATTGGGCAATTCCAATGGACTAACTGGTCGATTAGCTAACCGAAAATTGGTAAAAGAGGTCCTAAGTATCAACCATGACTACTTCTGGTTAATTCTGCTTGACGAACGACAAATGCGATTGGTCAATTACAATAAAAAAATTAGCCGATTAAGTTAACCGGAGATTATG
The DNA here is from genome assembly GCA_003595255.1 of Solenopsis fugax. Classification (NCBI taxonomy): domain Eukaryota; kingdom Metazoa; phylum Arthropoda; class Insecta; order Hymenoptera; family Formicidae; genus Solenopsis; species Solenopsis fugax. The sequence goes on from QKQZ01038241.1 coordinate 23,690, forward strand.
AAACTAGACTTAAAAAAGAAAATATGAAAGTCATTTTCTCTCCTTTAGAACTGTTTATTATACACACTTGTTGATAATGGCGAAAATAAAAGTACAGACTTTTAATGTAAAGAGATAACGATAAATTCTTATGTGTGCTTGGCGAGAGAATCGCTATCTGAGAGAGAGAACTAAACAGAAAAAGGTAAATGAACTGAACGCGACATCTATCTATATAGTTAGTTGGTTTAAATTAAAAAAGTTAAAATACATTTTGAAATATTTTTTCCTTTTTATCCGTAACATCTCCATTAAAAAAATATAATTTTATAATATAAAATCTTGGAGTACATTAGAATACATTATTTTCCACCAATTATGAAGATTAAATAAACAAACTAATAAAAATTATAAATACAGCATGTTGTCCGATGATTATATTAATTCTTTTGAGCCACTTTTTATTACCGTCTCATGCATTATTTAAACATTAGGATGTTTAAAGTTTTTAGAACCAAGCATCACACTGCACTGCTATGTTAAATTATAAAGATATAATTGTTACAAAAACTAAATGAAATATGATCTACATAGAATGTCATTGTCTAAAAATTCGTTAGAAAGAATACTTAGTTTCAAAGAATATTCTAAAAGGGAAAATATTCTCATCTATAATATTAAGAATATACATTGAAAAAGCATGCAAAGGATATAGTTCTCTTACTTCGAAAATACAATTTTTTGACGTGCAATTCAATTCCTTAGCCTGTGATTCTTGAGAATTTAAGAATGTGTCACATCTCAAAGCATCAAAAATATAAAAATTTCATAGATTGTTTCATTATTACGTTTGCGTAACAATTTGAGTACAATACTCGTGTTGATTTAAAAATTATTTAATTTCTTGTTTGTTCTTGATTCTTATGTAAAATCGCGTTGAAGGAAAGAGTTGCCAATATCATTTTAATTGTGTTTTATATTTTATACTGACACATAAATAAATGTTAGAAATTGTAGCTTGATGTTTCACCAATCTCCAAAACTAATATATCATAAGTCTTTTAGCAGCATACTGTAAAAGATGCGATTTAATACCCACAAGTACGATTTCGATCATACTTATGGGTCTCCTAAATCGTATCTTCTTTGAAAGTATCGAATTTATGAATAAAAATAATTAAAAATATAAGGAATTATATTAACTAATACATATATTTTATTAATAATTTATCCTAGAAAGGATCCAAATATTTAATAATTAAAATATAACAATAGAAAGATAAGGACGTCGATGTAAAACTAGTATAAATTTATATTTTTGCAATTTAGATATTTTTATTCATATCAATTATTTTATAGTTTTATTACTATCACTTATCAATCCTACATTAATAACATTTATTTTAAAATTAAGAACAGTGAAACTAAGAACATTTATTTTATTGAAATAAAATTTATGATGATATATCATTTAGGAGCTTGATAAATTTTATGAAAATATCGATTTAACTTTTATATAATAATTGCAAATATGTATATACAATAAATATAAAATATTCTACAATAAACTTTCTTTTATGAAAATATAAAAATTCTCTCAGTATAAAATTGCACGATTACATTATCGTCAGCTTATATAAATTGATCAAAAATTAGCATCAGTTATAGCTGATTTCTTAAAGTGTTGTTGCACGTATAAAATAAGATATGACATGTTGAATGTTTATTTACTCAAATTTCATTTATTTCATATTTTTATTACTAATGTTGCTCATATTATGTAAAATAATTAAATGTTGATGAAAGAAAGAGAGAGAGAGAAAGAGAGAGAGAGAGAGAGAGAGAGAGAGAGAGAGAGAGAGAGAGATACGATTTAGACGACCGATATGTATTTATTAACTTTCCTTTACTTATTTGCAAATGTGATGAGGAAGTTGCGTTACAAATTAAATCAAAATTTTTACTAATATAATAAAACTTTAATAAATATTCGTAATAAAGTTCATTTAGATCCACATACTCATTTAAAAGTTACTCATCTAAAGCTGCAGCAAAATTATTACGTAATTTACAAATCATTTACATAATTACTTGCACAAGCCATTATAAATATAATTATTCGTTGTTTTGTTCCTTGCAGTAGGTTTTAGAGCCAAAATTCGGGTATACACGATTACATTTTTTTCTCGTTGATTAGGAAAGAAAAGATTAAACTTAAGAAACCTGCAGTTTTTAAATTTCGATAATTTTTAGCTGGTATTGTATAAGCAAAACATTTGAGACACGAAACGAAATTTACTGGCTATATAACCAATATAAAAAGACACCGTAAAAACGAATTGGAAATAGTAATAGCCATTTGACTAAATAAACCGTTTCGAGCGTCGTTTCGAACAATGTCGTTAACTTCTTTTTAGTACGCAAGTTTTTCCTACAATCTTCATTTATAATTTACAATACAATTGCTGAAACTTACCTGCAGACTCGAGCTCAGCGGAACCACTCCGTGATCCTGGGCGTAAACGGTCAACCAGTATCCCCTCTTCGTCTCGACGTCGAGCACCGACTTGGTCCTGATGTTTCCTGCAACAAGCGGAGAACCGCGCAATTAACTTGGGAACCAGAATAAATGTAGCGAATGCAATATCTCGATCATCTATCTTTCAATATTTCGAAATCATTCACTTGATTCCGATCGATCCCTTCGTGCGTAATGAGATACATAGCAGGTGCGGGGCCCGTTAGACGGGCTGTCTTTGAAATGGAACTAATATTAAGAAGGTAAAATAATCGCCGTATCGCGAGACCTTTTGCACCCCGGCGTTATTCATTATTTCGCCGCGTGACGTGGACTCGAAGCAAAGGGAAGGCGGCCGGTTCGCGGAGAGAAAAAAGGGAACGGTTACGGCGGCGGCGATATTTCCACCTTGTGCGAGGTGGCTGGCAACAAGAGAGCCGACACAGGCGGGCACGTCACCGAGCAGCGGCGGACAACGCAAAAAAAATATCCGAACCGCATTCCCCTGTCGTCAGCTGGGCACAGCGACGGCGCGACCGATTTCTCCGGATGCACCGGCGGTTTCTTGCGCGCGACCGATATTCTTCGTCCCGCGCCGCTCCTCGCGGTTTTGTTTAACCCGGGATTAACGCGAGGGATAAGCGGTTAAACGGGCGCCCGCCGCTCGCGACGACACCCGATTACTTAAGCGACTACGTCGCGGTCCGATGCTCGCGCTCTCGTGGCAAGGAAATCGACGCGAGAAAACGTAAACCGAGAAGACTCGCGATTCGCAGCGCCCGATAATCAACGTCTTCCTCCGGTCTCTCTCGGCGCGAGATCGAGCCCGAGCGAGAGTCGCGGTTTCGGTCGTTGTCGTCGTCGTCGCCGCCGCGCGCAATTAGCGCGACACTGAACTCGCCGTTTCAACGTTTCAACGTCGATCGTCGACCGGGATAACGGGCTCGCGATCGGGTCGAGTCTACCGGAGCATGTAACGAGCGCTAATTAGAAATCGGGGGATTCGTGCGCGGATCGCTCTGCCGCGAGTCGTAAATTTGCTCGCGTCCCGGCTCGTTTCAAACCGCGTGCAACCTCCTCGTATTCGCTCGTATTCCGGTTGCGCAAACTCGCGAGATTTTTCTTCGATTTTATTTTGTTTTTGCGAAAAATACACGAGACTCGCGCGCGCGTTAAAGATTCGAGTTTGTTCACCTTTTTCGAGGGGCGTGCGGTAAGGAAAGCGAATCCTCTATTTTAGTATAGAAAAGAATGAGATAGAAAGAACCACTACCAACCTAACATATTTGAAATTAAGTTTATAATAATAACATATTTTATCAGAAATACTTGATTTTTAGAGTATATAATAATTATTTTTTGATATTAGAAGGCTCAAGAATAACGGTTTGTATGATTGTAATATAATAATTTGTAATTCAGAATATAAAATTATGATAAGATGTAGCAACATCGCCAATTCTTAACAATTGGTCGCATTGAACTTTGACGTTAAATCATTTAACATAGTTGCTGCTAGTCGAAAATTTGAATTGACATATGTCATATAATGATGTCAATGCCTAGACGATGGAAAGGGAACAAAAATAAAATAAAATAAAAAAATATTAAATATAAGAAAAATCGCGAGAGAGAGAGAGAGAGAGGGGAAGGCAAACATACAGACAGATAGATAAATAGATATAGAACAGATTAATAGTATGACAGTTGATTGAAAATCGTACGTATTAGGTAAAACAAAACGACGTTGTCACATCTCATTAAAATCCAACACTTTTGACAAAGGACAGCAATAGTTTCTTGATTTATTATCGTTTGTCACAGAAATTGTGCAGTATATGTTAATTGTGTTTTTACCAACTATTTGTTGATATACTATATGTAGTTTATAATGAAAAACTTTTATTCAGATGGTAGCATTATTTATGTAATTATAACGAAATAATCACCGTCGCCATGTATCTGTCTTGCTCTTACTCATAAGAATATACGTAAAAATCACGATTTTTAGCTTTGGATTTCTCACAAACTATGTAGACAAATTCCGCAAAATTGTAACTGTGAATGTGTTGCAAAAAATGTAATACTGAATTTTTATGCAATTAGTAGCATTTACATAAAGGTAAACCAACTCCTTAAGTGCACGGTATACGGAGGCCAATTTTGCCGCCGCGTTATTCTCGCAGCTTCCGTTGTCGCATCGCGGCCACGCTCAAATCGCGATCTGTTCGCACACATAACACGGAAAAGAAAGAGGGAATATATATATTTTTTAATAGTTTCTCCTTTATGCTAAATCGCACGCTTGGGCGCACGGGTGTGTCGTTAGTACAAAATGCTCTCAGGGAACGGAAACTTTAGTGCGCGGGTGAAACGCATCTCGCCGCGATGCGTATAATTAACATCGACGCCGTAAAAGAATGCACGACTTTCGTGCACTGCGAGCGCCATGAGAAACGCGACATTTCGAGTAGCTTAATTTACTATGGAAATTGTTAAATCTTAATTAACCGCAAACGAACGTTGCCATATAATGCGCCACACTGCCATACTTCATCCTCCTCCTCCCTGTGCCCTCCTACGTCGTTACCGCAGTATTATACGCGCCTCTTCTGTTCATTCGACTGTGGAAGAAGCAGATGAAGACACGTGCGGTGCTTAATAGCGAGCGAGCCGGCGAATGCATTAAATTTAGTACCGTAAACGCGATTTATACAGCATCCTCCTCGTATAACGGGAGAACTTCGTTAGCGAGGAAACGAGCGACACTCGCGCGCGCCGGCGACGCGACGCGACGCCGCGATTGCAAAAATGAATTTTCCTCGCGCAGCCAATAGTTTAATTCTTACGAAATGTACATTCGGCGAGACGAACTCGTCCCGAGAAACAATCTGCAACTATACGAAATGCAGATTTTTTCGCGACAGCTCGTCCCGGTATGATTCGCACAAATGAATATTCAGCAAATGTTTAGTCCCTTACACAGAATAAAAACATTCTTGTTTTGAGAATATCGTTATTTTCGAAATGTTAAATAATGAAATATTACATAATTTTAACAAATATAATTTGCTTGCATGAAGAATTTTATGTAGTTTTATTAGGAAAAATATATTCTCGTTGTTTAATGATAATTTTCATGACTTGAGAGGAAAAAATATCGGAAAGAAAATAATAACATCTTTAAACTAAGAATTAAAATTCTTTCAATACTATTATTATCAAAACAATCATATCGTACTCTCTGGACTTACAATATTGAAAATATAATATTGTCAAAATTTAAGATTATCAAATTTAAAAAAAAAATTGTAAATTATTGCTTATATATATGAAAGAATGAATGCATTAAATACAGAATACTAATTTTAATTTGATAGTAATGTAATGTTTAATACTATTTTTCCTACATAGAAAAAAAGGATGTTCTTATTTCGAGATCTTCATTTTCGAAATGTAAATATTCAAATAAGATTATATAACATTAAACAAATATTAGATAACAAACAAATAATAAATAAATTTATTTGCACGAAGAAGATTTATATATCATAGTTTCATTAAGAAAAATATTTTCTCATTATTCAATAATAATTTCCATGAGTTGAGAGGAAAAAATATTGGTTAGGAAAAACAATATCTTCAAACCAAGAACTAAAATTTTTAATATTATTGTACTATTAATTTATTATCAAAACTATCAATATTATTATCAAAGCAAACATAATGTGCTCTTTAGATGGCAATATTAAAATAAAAATATATTACCGAAATTTAAGATTATGAAATTCTTTAAAGATGATTCTTATATATATTGTTACTTATATATGAAAGAATAATTGCGTTAAATAGAATATATTAGTTTTAAATTGATACTAATTTTTTTCTGTGTATAAATAATGCAGATGTTACAGGTTGATAAGAACAAAATGGATGGCGGTCCGTGACAAAACTTTTGTTCACGGAACACCTTATCATTCATTGTCTGAAATTACGAAGATGTTTACAGCAAAATGTATTAATGTCGTTTGAAAAAGATGAAAGTAACATATTGCACGTATCAAACAACGTTGCGGAGAAGGAAATTATTTTTCGCGAAATTACATTTCGTCGCACGTCTTTACATGCATTCGCTGCACGTGAACCGTTAAACGTTGTATTTCGATTGGGCTTCATCATGGAGATGCACGTGGATACCTCCTCGGCAAATCTCCCGGGCTCCTCCGTACCCATCCATCCGTTCAGACAGCTGATGAAGGCGCGTGCAGCATTTAATAGCGCGCCTAGGTTCGTATTTAATGTGTGCCTGCGCGCGGATTGCAACCAACTCCCGAGATGCGCATGAACGATATACAGTAACGAGGTACACAACGTAACGAAATATCGAAGACCTCTCATTCGCGCCGCCTTACGATTCTATCGTCGGTAATACTGATAAGTGATACAACAATTTTTATGTAACTTGGGAAAACGGAGAAAAATAAAGAGAATTGAGGACCGTATTTGTAAAAGTAGCAAATACCACATTTAAGAAGAAGAAATATTTCTAAATATATATTGTGCCAAAGGGGAAAAATAACGAGGCAGCTACATCGCAACAGCTGTTTGGCAATTTTTCCTCGCGACTTTTCCAGCTCGTGAGAGAGCTCGACGCCCGCTGTTCGAGACCAGTAAGGACCGTCTCGTTGTCGAAGCGTACTGCAGAATTCGTTTCTGGCTTGACTCTCGTCCTTTGTTCGAGTAACGATGGAGCCGCTTCGGCGGAGGCACGGGGAGGAAACGGTCGATGGCTTTCCGAGCGCGGAGATTGTGCAGTCGTGTAATCGAACTCTCGGTCGTTTAATTTTTGGCCCCGGGTGACGCTTTCCTCCCTGCCTCCCTTCCGTTCTTTCATCCGATGTTCCTGTCCGTCCTCTGTCTCTCTCGCCACTCTAGTCTATCCTGAGAAATTTCTCAGGATTTTGATGTAACCTCATGTCCGTCTGATCGTTAACCCAGATTCGTCATTGACACTTTTGGCATTATCTCGTTGGTAATGCCCCTCGCTAAGCGTTAACAACGACCATCGTCCTCTCCGGCCGATTATTGTTGAGAGGTGATTGATGCTCGAGCGGATGATATCAGAGATTAATGAACGCTTGAAAAACTGCAGTGAGAATAGATTATACCAATTGGGCTTACTCTTATCTATCTCGTTAATGGCGCTAGAGATAATGATACGACTCATCATAAATGACTCAATCATTTAATATAGGAATAGTCACCTAGTATTATTATTGCGTAAATGATCATCTACATAGAAAAAAAAGTATCAAATCAACAATTCATTGTTTCATATATGAGCAAGAATATAAAATCTTCTTGGAAGAATTTATAATAATAAACAAACATAATTTCTTACATAAAAAAAAACAATTTTCTTCATGTACATAAATTATGTCTGTTTAAGATTATACATTCTTCCAAGAAGATTTTATATTCTTGCTTATATATGAAACAATAAATTGTTGATTTGATAATAATTCTTTTTCTGTGTAGTATGATTTTTAAAATCACTCAAAAGTCACTATTTGTTAATTATATATGCATTATACATATATAATTAATTGTTTATTATAAATTATTATAATATTTGAGATCATTATGCCTATACATTTAAAAAAATTAGATATTTTTGTAAATATAATTGAATGTTAAAATAATTATGGATAAAAGTTTCCAATTTTATAGTTAGTGCTTTTTAATATTAATAATAATAACATACAATGAGTTATTTTAATAACAAAATGTTTGCAATTATCGTAATAAAAGTTGGCACTGAAAATGATTATAATTTATAATGCTATAATAACTATAAAAAAGAGCTCTTAATCATAATTATTTTAACATTCAATTATACTTAACATTCACAAATACCAAATACTTTTCTCTCAGTGTAGATTCAATATTTTCTAAAAAAGGGAAGAAGAAATAAATAAATGTTTATGAATTCTCAATGAACAAAGAAAACTGCGACTAAGCTTCATTTTCTTGCTGTTGGAGTGTAAAAGCATTAAGAAAAAAAGAAAAACGAAAATGAAATCGAACGTAATTTCAATCTTGAGATGTAGACACTCTAATACGACTTAATTCACTTGTAAACACATTAAATATCCTTATGTTTCAACGACCGCGTTACCTTCGTGATACTCCAGTTGATTATATTATAATCCCAGGGAATTATACGCGACAAAGTTTCACAGAATCCAAAACGGAGAACGTCAGAATTAATGAAGGAAACTCGTAAATGAAAGATAATTACGATTTCCCCCTTACTATCATAATAAGCCCACTTAGTCGAACGAAATTCGTATTGCAAACTTCAAACAATGTGAAAAAATCCGAAGAAGTTGTGCGTTTCATTTAACGCGTTTTCGTACCGTAATTTCGTATATGATATTATTGTATGCATAAGAGGTCTCGCACATTTGACGAATGTCGGGGAAAAATACAAACCGTAAATCGCCAGTGAATAAAAGCGCCACTAGAAGAGAAATTACGAGATATACGTGTCCGCTCGACCGGATCTCTCGATACGCTCGAGATTCAAATTGCCGGGGGCATATCGTCAACATTCGATTGAAATGCGTTTCCGTGGAAACCTTTTAACGATTAGATTCGCGTATAACGGTACATATGCATATAAAGGGGGCAATGTAGCTTTTAAATCACGATTGAAAGTACAATGGAAAGGCGAAAGGTAAGATCTCAGCGTTCCAAATAAATAAAATTTACTATTATACTGTATAATAAAGAAAGACAGGCTTGCTATTTTTATTTAAATATTAACAGTTAAATGTTTCTATTTGATAAGAATCGCGAGTAGACAAGAAAAATACGTAAATATAGCGTATATACCATCAATCTCTTTGATAATACAATGGAAAAGAATAGTCTTGATGAAAAAATAAATCAAAATATCAAGGCTGTGCCCGATCGAGAAAGCCCGAGCGCCGAAAATCTGGAACACGATACAAACATTTACGCTATTTTCAATTACGTTAATAAATGACATCGAAAATTAATCCTCCGTAGGATTCGACGCAAACCAATTATATCTTCCAGCAAGCATTCTTCGCGGGTGCGCGCGTTCTTCTCTTTTATAATTCTTGAAACTTTTCCGTAGCTCTCCGTAGGACTTCGCGTGGTACTCCAACAAATTATTATACCTCTAACTCTACCGAGATGTCCAATCTTCTTGCATCGTGCCCTATCCCTTCCCAACCGGAGAGATAAACGGTCCCACGTTTTTTCCGTTTTCACTGGTTTCCAACTTTTGTAGGAGCACTACTTACCAGACGTTCGTCTTTATCTTTATAGCTCTTTCGATAGCCGACGAGCCAATTTAATCAGCACTTTTACCGGAAATCTACGTGAACTAATAAAGAAATATCTAGCGGATATTAGATAACGGAATTCATATTACCTACACATATAAATTTTATTTCTATTACATCTAATAGTTTAATATAATTAACAATTGTAATATATGTGTCTTATGATCTTTAAAAAAAAAAAATTTTTCGATACCCAAGTAATTATTTTTCTGTTTTGTGATATAAGAATGTTTCGCATTAAAAATTAAACCCGCAAACATCAAGAACGTCGACAAAATATAGATATACAGGATATTGTATTGCAAGATATTACGAGCACTTGGAATGCCGTGCATAAAATTTTAATGTAGCACTACATGCATACTTCAAGTATGTAAGAAACTTTCTAAACTCTAAATTAATTAAACAGAATCTCGGTATTAATTTAGAGTACAAACTTTTCAGAGACGGTAAAGTTTCCTGCTAATGCACAAAGCGCGTAATAAATTTAACAATTAATGAATAAATCCGCGTGTTCCTTCAAAAGTTAGGATAAGAAATTTGATAACCCTTCAAAGGTGCAAATGGCTCGAGTGGATGGAGAAAAAATTTCACGCGAAACTAGTTTACCCGAGATTCCGCGTGTTCAAAAGTTCCCGAAAGTTGACGTCGATGTCGGCTGACGATTCTTTCCCCAATTCGTGATACGCGTATCACGTAGAAAAGTTCGAAAGCATGCATACAGCTTGGAAGCAATCGAACCTAAGCAGTTTGAGAAGCTGCGAAAACCGCTTTCGAACAGACGTTGATATGTCGTTGCACTCGGTAGGAGAACACCTGCAACTTGCTTCATTTCCTTTACCTTTTGTAGAAAATATCGAGAAAGGAATACAAGAATATATTTGCTCCGCGCGCGCATTTCAGTTTTATCCTCTACAAAAGCACTTTTATTTCCTCGGTGAGTGCGAAATTGTAATCCTGGAGTCTTAAGAAAATTAAAAGTGTAATAATTGCCGAAACGATTAATCACGGGAGAGATAAAACGACGCTTTTCTCTCGGTTGAAATAAACAAGTTTATCGCCTCGACGATTGTACGCGAAATGTTAACGACAATTTCTCGTCGTGTTATTCGTGAAAAATCATTCGCAGGCTTTGACGACGGCGACGCGTTTATGACGAAGGTATCCATGATGGATAATAAACGAGCGGCTCGAGCGGATTTCACGAGTACTCGCGAAAAGGCATTGCGAAAATAATGATCGTCACCGCTCCGGCGGCCGTCATTAGCTAGATTAACAGTGGGAAACCGTTCTGTCCTCGACGCAGGGAGCCGGGTTACCAGGAATTATGTCGGCGGTTAGGGTGCCGTAAGACCCGCCTTCGTCATGTACCCTCCGTCTTCTTTCGTCCTCCCGCTGCTGTTCCACTTTCCTGACTTTTCGCATCTTTCCTGTCCCGCCTCTTTTTTTATCGCTCTTACTGCCCCGAGTAGCAAGTGCTATCGTATTCTCGCCTAAAGAGGAACAAGAGTTACCGACTAGAAAAAAATATCCCGTTCCCCTTCCTTCTTACGTATCTCAATTTAAGTAACGAGAAATCCCACAAAAATTAATTTGTCTGACATTGAAATAAGCGTGTAATATAAAATACATGGTCTGAATAAAACCATTTGAACTTTAAATAATTTTATTTTTTAGAAACTCTATTTAATTTCTTTTCAAAATTATTTCAATAAAGGAATTTATTGTTTCACTTGAAAATTTTCTTATTTCAACGAAATCTCTTTCAACCTCTATTAATACATTTCATTGTTTCATTAAAAGAGGCGTTAGTTCAATGTAGGGAAATTAATTGTAAATATTAACCCTTTAATTATACGACTTAAATAAATAAATATTATCTAAAATCCATATCACATTTTAGAATTTCAAACTGTGTACTTATTCATATATTCAGTGATTAGATATTCTTATGCATGGGTATATAACTGTACGAATATTGTGGAATTTAAATAATAATTAAGCTTGTGTATTCTATTTTAAAAAATGTGGGCCATAAGAATAAGAATAATTTGTTTTTGAATTCAATAATTAAATAACACATATGATCCCGTAATTACACTAATATTTTCTCAATTTTGTAATCAATCTGAGTATACATGTAGGTCTAAATAGCGGCTAATAAGATGGATTCCATGACGAAATTTGATTGTCATATTATATCAGCAATTATAACAAAAAAAATTGTAATTAGGATACTAAAATATATAAATAAAAAGGCGCATTCGACAAGTAATTGTTCGCTTTGCGTTGTTACATAAAACACTTTTATGATCGAAAAGCATCACAATTTTCTTACGAATATATAATTTACTTTATAATTGCTTTATTGTTACTTATTAAGTAAGTTATTATGTTTTATAAAAATAAAATTTAAAAAGAATTTTCAAAAAGTAAAAAAAATCAAGTAGATCTTATTTAACGCAAGTATCTTATACGAAGATGCTGTCAGCTGTTTCTGTACGCACTTTAACGAAATTTAATAACTCAGATGGATTATATTCCAAGGGAACGATTGATACTACAATTATAATTTTTATTATTCCACGAAGTATTACTGAAATTTTTTCAAGTATGCATGAATAGAGAGTAATTGCATTTAACATCAAAGTGCAGTCGCGCGGTTTAGTCCCCGCGTCCCAGATGTACTTACGCATATATTCATTTTTCGGTTGTGCAGTCACCTAAATGCCTTACAATTCATTCTGATGCGAAGCGCGACCGTTCACCTCCCGTCCGCGGAATGTTCATTATTGCACCGCGGCTCCAGGCGGCAGATAGAAAGTTAATTACGCAGTTACCGGCATTCCATATTTTATGGTTCGCGAGATTGGATTTTTGATCGAAATATTTCGTGCGTCCGTGTGCTTGGTCGCGAGTTATATTGGCCGTGTGTATCGTAACGAGAGTCGTAACGAGAGTCTTGTCGCACACGTCGCCGTCGGTCACACGCGACCATGATGAGAAATCCGCACATCGCGTGTCGCCTCTATCGCGTGGTACATACACTTATTACGAGGGAGAAAGGGATGGACGGGAGGGACCCCGAAGTGCTCGTGCATAAAATCACGTGGTATCGGGTGTCCGGTCTTCTTCCGGTGGACGCGGAATACGAGCCACGTCTCTTGCGTCCCGACCCCGAATACGTAAAGAAAGACGTTACCGCGAGACGTGTCTCGCACATATACGCTACTCTATCGTATGGATCTCCGGTGGCGTGAGACGAGAGATGTAACCGCGGCTAAACGAGACACGATCGAGTTTTATTTCGAGCGCGCAGCTAGAGTTCCGGTGTTCTCCTTTCCGTTTGATTGACGCGCGCTGTCTTGGCATGCGGAGCACTGAAAAACGGGAGCGGCTCGAATGCCCCTCGTAATCATCGTTTTCGAGGAAAACCCCACAGTTCTTCCACGAAAATCGTGGTCATGCACAGACGACGTGTAAACGTGTTTCGTCTTTAACGCGCAGCGATCTCGTGAACCGTTCCTGCTTGGGGTTCGGTGAGGCGCATCACGAAACATCGACGAGATCTGAATCTGATCTTGGTTTGCGCTACGATAAAAGTCCTTCATGGTAAAAGACAGAGTTTCGGTCAAGAATATCTTGGATATACACCCAGGTAAAAGTTACCTGGGTTAGAAATTTAAAAACTGCTCACTGAGAAAAAATTATTAACTTGACTAAATTTTTCAACTCGATTAAATTTTTTCAATTCAATTATTTATGTGCGATTTAACTTAAATACATAAAATACTTAAACATCAGTTTAAGCATTTATATTTAACTTAACTGCATATATATAATTAATTTAAACACGTAAATGCTTGAACTCAAGAAAGAAAACTTTAATAAAGTTTAAAATTTTAATCAAGTTAATAACTTTTTTCTCTGTGCAGATTCTTTGGTTTTATTCTTTTTCTTCCTAATCAATGATAAGAAATTTTGGAATACAGTAAAGAAATCAGCAAAAACAAAATAATGAATAATTTGACTTTATTTTGCTGCTAGTTAAGTAAATACTTAACAGGGATAAAGCTACGAAAAATTAATATTCTTGAACGTCTCGAGACCTTTATTTATCACAAATAAAGTAATTAAAATTTCCAGATTATTTTTAGGGAAAAAAATTAATTTAGCAAAATCGCAAAATTGTAAAACTAGCATTTTTCCCAACGTAATTTTACAATTACAAGTATTTAAATATGATTTAATAGAATGCATGTTTTATTTATCGATAGACAATCAAGTTTAAATTACAGAAACACAAAAATAAGTAATAAAACATAAATGGATTATCTGGAAAGCAACTTCTTATACTTTCATATTTTTTATAGATAAACATCATTTTACACATTTAAAATATTTAGAATTATGTAAAGTACTCAAAATTTTACTTTATAAAAATATTTTTGAAACTATTTTAAAGGTATCAAGCTTGAAAAATTATGATTTATGTAAACTGACATCTTTCTCCCAAGTGTTAGACGATGTCACTGCAACTTGTACATATATAATGATTTCACAAAATATAATCTGTACCAGTCATGTAACTGTCATGAAACATGGCTTAAAACTGTGTAACAATTTCCTGGTTTTAAGCATCAAACCAGAGAGTTTAGTTGTCATGTTATGAAACATTATAAAGAGCATAGTTCACAACTTATCTTCTTGTATTTCTACAAATCTTTGCCGACACTTATTAGTATCAGAATTTTCTTTCATAGCTTCCCAACAGTCTAGTGCACATTTATGCACAATCGTATTAGCTAATCATTGATTTATGAAAAAACTCTAATCAAAGTGACTTCTTCCCCTAACTAGTATCTTCCCCCGACAAACAACAATGAACCAGTTCGATGCAAATTTGTTCGCGGCTCTAACTGATCGAAGGTATAAATCCTTGTCACGGGTTGCGAAAGTTGTATAAAGCTGCGACGGCGCATCCGCAGGATTTTCTTATGCACGACCGTATATATCGAGTAGCGTGGACGGCTTGGAGGTGGGACGGGGGAGAGGGTTGCAAAGTTTGAAAACTGAATAAAAATGCTAATTACCAAACTTTTAATGAAGTAGATGCCGGGTCGACGCGGATATTTCATGAGCGCAAGGGCCGCGCGCTGGACGCGTTGAAAATATATGACACCTGTCACACACCCTGTTGTAATTCCGCGCGCTGCAACTTTAGATGGCCGGCGTGCAAAAATAAATTACCTATTTGAAACTGACGAAACCGTGTAGCGGCGTACAATATATTATGGAGTTAGAACGGTTAATCCAGTTTTACCTGGCGAGGGGGCGCCACTATCTTACACAGTTAAGGCCTATCGCACATGAAATGCATAATAGAGCATAAGCGTAGCATAAGGCCGCTGAACCAATGAAAATCTTATGTAAATCAATATGGCGACTCTATGCTGGATGCTCATTGGCGATCTTATGTTCTATTATGCATTTCATGTGCGATAGGTTTTAGAGATGTATGTTAGGTATTCTCATCCGCCATTTTGGTTCCTGCTAGGTGTACAGATAATTCGATGTAACATAATGACATGAATGTAAATTCCGAGTTTGTTTCACAGTAAAGTTAGAAATTATTAATTATTTTCTCGAATTCATGACTGACAATGAAACACATGTAGACTGTTCGAAAGTTGCTACTTTATCACCAGGTCCCAAGAAACACATCAAGTCAAGAGAAAGTATAAAAATGACTTTATTTTAATATTATAAATGTCAAAGTGATGATTTTTGGTTACAAAATTTCATATTAAGAATTAAAATAAAGTCATTTTGAACTTCTCTCGACTTTTGTGTGCACCTTGGGATACTATAAGCTGTCAGCTAAGAGAAACCAAAATGGCGAATGAGAATACCTACATCTCTAGTGCCTTAAGGCGATGCTGGACCGGTCTGTATACGCGATTAATTTTAAATAGTCCGTTCTCTTAATTGGCTTTATAAATCTCAAAAGCTTTCTCCACAATTAAAGTAGTGACAAAAACATTCGCCGCTAACTATAATTTAATACGAAAAACGAAAGTTGATTAAAAAATTACAGTTTAATTATCGGCTTCTGCAGCCGACTCGTGACATGTGCCCCATATAAAAGTTTTAGACTTTGTATGTATGAAATAAGTAATTAGCGGCGAATGAATTAAATGAAAGAACAATACGGCGCTTGCAGATCCTAGAAGTTCTAGTATGAGAGAAAGGACTATTTAAAAATTGTTTATGTAATTTGCACGCGGATTTGATGGAAAGAGCAAAAATTGCATTCGTTGTAGTGGAGAGATCTTGCAATAGATGGCGCTAAAGTCGAAAAACAAGGACAGATGAGTGCGTTTGACAAAGAGTGCTAGCCTATTCCTTTTACTCTTTGACCCGCGCGCGGCCCTTAGACTTCACGTCGAAGAAAAATCTGTAATGATCAGCAGTACCGACGTCGAGTGAGTTCCACCGTCAGTCCAACATCACCTTAACGCAGTTTATCGATATAGGTATATTGTGAACTTTGATGTTTACGGTTGCCCGATACATTCCTATTTTCGTCGCGAAAAGAATCAATGGATTTAAATCCGGAACTCTGAAGCTCCACTATCACTAATCAAGATTCCGGGAGTGGCGTACCAGTTTTGTTACGTTTGCAATGAGAAGAATTAGCGTGCGCGTGCCAACCCCAGAAGCGCGCGCGCCGAAAAAGAAAAAACGATATTTCGCGCGGTATTTCAGTATTCAGGTGTCTCTCGAGGGGGATCTGCGCGTTCGGTATTCAACGATCCGCGCGATGCAATTCCCCGTCGAGTTGCATCGCGTGCATACGGCGGCGGCATCGAGGGGATCCGCACCGCGGGGATTCCATGCAGCCGATGGAGGAGAAGGTGGACGCGAGGTGTGGCGAGCGCGCGGCCTCCGAGAAACGTGTCTCTCTCCCGTGACTGATGGTCCACGTCAGACGTAACACGTACTGCACGTGCCCGTGTCTTTCGCGGCTGAGGATTCGGCGCCGCGGTACGCGGTACGTCTGACCGAATGAACGGACGGACTCCGGTGCAATTTCGTCGGCGACACCGGGAAATTGTACCGGAAGAGGTTTGCGTTTTGTTTTCTCTGGAAAAATCAAAGGAGCGTTGGTGCCGCCAACATCTTTCCGACGAGATAATATCGCGATATGTCTGTGAGAATGTGTACGATGGCTACTCGCCTCGTCTCAAAAGAGGAAGTTGCAGGAAGTTGCTCGATTTCTTCGCGACTTGTTTCTCTCTAACGCACGCACAATGATTAAATATAATTTTAGAGATACAGAGATTAAGCTTTCAGATCTGATTATATTAAGGAGATTTCCTTTAGTCTTTTTTTATACACTGTTGAATATAAAGAATCGAATTTAAATTAAACCAATTCCTTGAGTTATAACTTTTTGTAATTTTTAATTGCCATGTGTGTGTCGAAATTTATTATCTATTTCAGTTGGTGAATTGCTTAGTTTCAAAATAAGCAATTTCTGCACCATAAACGCCTAGTAAATAATAACTATAAAAATTTAAGTCTCAAATTTAAGATTTCTTGACTACTTTAACTACATTATTTTAGTTAAAATAATGATATATTGAATAAAAACAACTTATAAGAATGGACGACCAAAGAAATGATTAAAAATAAATAAATTGGATGTAATTAAATTGGATATAAGTCGATACTACGAATAATATAATATAAGAACTTAATCAAATTTTGAGAATAAGTTTATACGAAAAAAACTGGTTTTACTAAAGTATCTAAAAATTGAGCTAAATACAGATCTGAAAATAATTTTATTGGAGCATTAAAATAATTGATGGACATTTAAATATTATGAGCAATGTTGCAAAAAGTTTTGACATTTTATGAAACAGTTTCAACATTCTACATAATTATTTGAGCTGTCTAACAAAAATTATTTTCAGATCTGTATTTAGATAAATTTTTAGATACTTCAGCAAAAACGCTCTCTTTCTATGTATAATTAATATTATACACGGAGAGAATGATTCTGCTAAAGTATCTAAAAATTTTAAATACAGATCTGAAAATAATTTTGTTAAACTCTCAAAATAATTATATAGGATACTTAAGCTGGTTGCTATTGTAGAATATTAAAACATTTTGCAGAACAGCTTATACTTGAATATTCTTCAAATTTGTTTTGATGACTCGATAAGATTTAGATAACTTTTAGATCTAGCTAAATTTCAGCAAAACCGTTCTTTTCGTGTAGACATTCAAATTAAATTTTGTCTAATTTTTTGACTGTATAGTTTTTTAAATAATTTTCTAAAACATTGAGTCTTATAAAAAAAGAGTTTTAAGTAAGTGTAAATAAAATATAAGAATTTTGAATAAAATGTTTTCGTAAGAAAGAAAGGAGTTTAGAGAAAGAACAATTTTGGAATTAAAAATAAAATTTCACATATTATTTTCGTGTAATAGTACAAAAATGCTCATGAATTATGCAATTCTTTTTAAATATAACATCACGTCAGCGAAAATGTGACAATGTCGCTTGTTACTACATTTAAATCATTATTATAAACAATTCTTTTATAATTTTTTCCACATTAATTTTTATTAATATTACAAAAATTTTTTAAATATAAAATTATCTTTTTACTGCATAAATTTTTTCATTATTTATTATTTTCAAGATAATAATGGCAAAAGTATCCTGTACGAAAAGAATATATATGAATGAAGTCACGTAACTCTCTCTCTTCCACTTTTTTAAGCTGGAGAATCTCCTTAAATGCACCGAGAGATGCAGCAAATCCAGAATCGTAATCTGTCTAATTCAGAATGCCATCGCAGTAGCGAAATTCGTCTCTGATATTACGACGCGAAACTCGTCCTCGCGCGCTTGTGTATCTCTCGAACAATTGAAAACGTCGTTAATGAGACGACGGATTCTGTTGCGTGGAAGTCGGAATGAAACAAGAATTTAACACGCGAAACTATTATTTCAAGATGTTACACGCTAATTGTGCTTGTTAAAGCAAAACAACGAGAGCAGCTAAAATTGTCGAGGAATCAAATTAACTGAATATCTTGTAAGGTTTCCTCTTACGCTTTTATTTCGAAAGAAGTTTTCTGTCGGTCATTCGCGAGATGCCATTCTGCTTCAGCTAACCGATAAAGTTTTATCAACGGTTATCGATAATTAGCGGAACAGCAATAATTCTCGATAGTAATTAAGCTAATTCACGGTCTTATCTTCTATCTCTCGACAAGATATAGAAAATGTCGCTTTTGCTCGCGCGATCCATTGTATGGCGCGAGTTTATTCCCGAGTAGTGTTGAGTACATTGAACGGGCTCGTCCACCCATCTCGTGTTCTAGTCTCGTGCCAATTAGGATTCTCTGATCCCGCTGCCAGCCGACCGCTCGTTAATTAAAAGTATCGCGGACAAATGTGTTTTCGCCGCAACTAAATTGATTTCATTTTGGTCTGCTCGACAACAATGAGTCGAAGAAAAGACGGAGAAAGAGGTAAAGAAAGAGAGAGCTAGATAGACAGAGACGAAAGGAGGGAAAAAGGACAAAGAGAAAGGAGAGAAAGAGAGATAGAACAATAGCAAAATAGTTTCGCGAGCAAATCGGAAAACTTGCATATCAAATTTAGCGGCCAACTTGTCCCTTCTGACGCGATCGTAATGTCTCTCCTCGACATGTCACATGGTGATCCAGCGAAAAAAAAGCGGTTTTGTACCGTCGTCGAGAGGTCAGCGAAAACGGATTCGACAGATAATTGCTGTCGCCGTTTTGAAATCGTGATAAATCATAGCCTCTCGATAACTCGCTTTAATTCGCAATCGCGTGCCGTGAGCAGTGAACCAAACGCATAATTAGCGCAGATGATGAAGTTCATTGCAGCGAGGAACGACGTGACGTTCGATAACGAAGCACTTTTTTTTACTGACTGACTTACAGTTTATGTAATTTGAAGTAAAAACGTTAAAAGGTCAAAAAAAGATGTTCGGATAATGATTGAAAAGATTTTCAAACGTTTTTCTCAATACTCCTTTCTTCCATGAAAGCATTACAACGTTCGCGAGATATCCGTCGATGCAGAAGAAAGAGATTACGATTCATTTTTTACGATATAAAACGCACCAAAAAATGATGGCGATGTTAGCGAGAGGAAGCGCGCAAGTACGTCGCGTGTAAAGAGATGAAACATGGAAGGTGGTTAAGCCGACAGATGAAGGGGATCGTGCATCCGGCTTCTCAGCTACCGTTCAGAACGCTCTTATTTCTTGGGCCCTTTAAAGTAGTTCGCTCTGGCTTTCGGAGATTACGCGTTCGAAAGACTTGTACTGATTCGATCAAACGCGACGTAATCTTGCGCAGTCTATCGTCATACTGTCATCCTTATTTCTCGACGACGTGTCACAAAATGTATATTGTTAATACAATAAGAATTATGTATTAAGAAATTTTTTTATCGCTATATAGACTGAGAGAAAAAAATAGTTGCAATTATCATTATTTAATTATAATTTATAGTCATTTTCGGTTCTAATTATATATTTATAATTGTTTTAATCAAAAATTATAGCTATTATAGTTATTATTACTATGCATAAATAATAAGCGAATATTAAATAAATATTTATATTCACTATAATTGCGATTGCATTTACTATATAAAAATATTTATCTTACTTTTACTCTATTCATATTTTCATATTTTATTATATTAATATTTGAAAATATTATGATTTATACGAAAATGTTTCCCTAATTAGCAAAACTATACATATAAACTTATTATTACTAATATTCCGAGTTGTAATAACTATAAAAATGGAGCTCTTAATTATTTTACCATATAATTGTAGCCAAAAATACCAAACACATTTTTTTCAACGCACAGCTTCAGAAAGAATAGAAAAATTGTCGTGTTTAACAACCATTAACAATGGTCTTAACGTGATACATAATATATCGAGAAGAGAGAAACTTCATTGCAAGAAGCAATGCTTCTCGTGGAACAATTACTAATGGCTTGAGGGACTAATTCAGTATGTCATCGTTATAGTAACGAAATTTTCATCTCTGTTATTACGACGAAACTCCAACATTCTCGCTAATGCATCTTGAACGATCGAAAACGTCGTTAATGAGAAGACGGATCTTGTTACGCGGAGGGACGGAAGGAAACAGGATGTATGACGCGCGAAATTACAATTTCGAAGACGTTACGCACTAATTGTAATTGCCTGTTAAAGCGCAAATAAAATAACCTAACGCCAGCAACTGAAATTGGTGCGGAATTAAATTAGTCTAAATCCTAATCTTGTAATGCGAATGCATTTTGTCTTTTACCTTCCTTAAATCCTATACTCGAGAAAAGTCCTCTAACAGAAACGCGATAAAACCCGCGAAATCTTGTGGATCTGCGGACGGAGTAGGCTAGATTTACCACGTGGATTTTCCCCGTTGGATTTTCAGGAGTTGCCGCAAGAGATTTATTCCCGCGAATTAGACAGCCCGTCGCGCGACGAAACATACGACAGATTTTTGCGAAACGATGAAACGATGTATCTTTCTTTTTTTTTTGTCGATATTCACTGACAGCACTTGTTAGAATAAAAATATGTAACTTAAATTCTAATTGTTTGCGAAACGAAAAATAACACTCGAAGTTTTAAATCTCTTTCTGATATACATAGAAAAAAATTAGTATCATCAAATCAACTGTTTCACATGAAGAATATAAAATCTTTAAAGAATTTGATGATTAATCAGACACAACTTGCTGACATACAAATTTTTTACACTTTTTTCAAGAAAAGTATTTATTCAATAATAATCTTTATGGAGTGGAGAGGAAAAAATATGGGAAAAAAATACATTAAAAATAACAATATCTTTAAACTAAAATGTTCTTTAGATGACTATTATAATATTAAAATAGAAATATAATATTTTGTTGAAATTTAAGATTAAACTCTAAAGATTTTATATTCTTGCTTATGTGTATGAGACAATTATTATTGATTTGATTCTAATTTCTTTCTGTGTATTTAATTCCACGATTGAATTATATAATGCCATCAGTATTCCTTATCGATTCGTATCGCGTATAACCAGACGATTTCTATTCTTTCCGCGGAAGTCTCGCGCGGTTTTATTTTTCTAAATGTGAATGAGACTCGTTTCGTAGGCTTGCCATCGAATAAAAACGATATCGATCGTGCATCAGGACGCCATTATCATTGAATCGTTGAGGTTCTCTTGCTACGAAGATTTTGTTGATCCTATCGGCCTGCAAGAACGATGCATGGAATACGAAATGCTGTACATCTCCGGAAATCGAAAGAGACGATAGCCTCTATAAAACGCGCTCTAAGAACGTGAATATATTTGACAAAAGCTCACTTATACTTTCATAGAATATGCACGCGGTGTTACGCGGGCATCAAAACAAAAAGGCTTTGTCTTTCAATTTATCTGTGGCACACTTTGGTATATAAAATTTGGATTCATTCGCCAGGTGACATTTTAATATTTAATGCTAAAAATTAAAAAGTCATGGCGAACGGAATTCCGCGAATAAATTTGCACGCCGCGCCGTTCTGGCGGGAAGGGAATTTTTGCCAAAATAAAATTCCGCTGTACGTTTGCAAGTTTTGCGGGGTGCCCCGTATATCTTGTGTCCCGATAGCGTCCGCGTCCGGGATTTATTCAGCACCGGGTGCCATCCAAATTCATACGAATCAGTTGCACGACCGGCCGAAACGATAGGGCGCCCCCGATGTCGGATCGGGGTCGTGGATTTTTCCGTGGAAAGCGAAGTGACTCCCAAGTCCGAGGGCCTCGCCGGTTTCGTTGACACGCATGGAAACGGGACGTTCGCAGTCGTTCCACGTGCACGTGCTCGTCGTACATGCGCGCAACGAATAAATTTCGTCCGGCTTTTCTCCACCGACTTTTCGGCAGTCCCGGTGGAATAAGGCGCGGAAACGCCGCAACGGGACACGCCTTCCGGAATTTATCATGCTTAATAAAACAGAGCGAAAATAGTGGTACGCAAAGTGACCTTTGTGCCGGATAAATAGATCCTGTCCACGACGAGCGGATCGAGTTTCATCGGCTTAAGCGATTAGAATATATGGAGGCTGTTGCGCTTTTCAGGAGATTATTTTAACAAGATCTGTTCGCATTGTATTTTCTGCAATTGGAACGACGTACATCGTATTGATGCGCTTACAATTTTAAATATTAAAGGATCAAATTTAAACCGATTCTCGAGTCAAATAACATTTTGTAATTTTTAACTTCCATGTGTGTTCGAAATTTTTATTTTAACTCAAATGTGCGATAAAAAAGCAACTATATCCAATTAACCGATTTTTGTGGTCGAATGTTTAAAGTGTGCATTTTAAAGTAAGCAATGTTTATATTATAACGTATGAAGAAAATAATAAACTAAATTTGAGTCAAATCTAACACATTTATCGGATTAAATTATTGAACTCGATTTGTTTTAGTTAAATTAACGAAATATTGTAGGAGTAGAAGGTGACATATGCTGAAAAAAGAGTTTGGTAATAATAACGGAAAAAGAGATTAGTTGCTGCAGCAAGAATCTGTATGTGGTAGATAAATTTCAATTATATGTAGCTAAAATTTTTTTTAGCGCACAGGTTTTTGCTGCTACAACTAACTGCATCGTTTTTTTCTGTAAAATATAGATGATAGTTGTTAAGCTTTGGTGAAATAATTTCAACTAAATATTCAGTTAATCAAATATTTGGTAATTGTTTAGTAACCGTTTGGTTACTATTAATACAATTACTAAATATTATTAAATATTATATTAATAAAACATTTAATTGAAAATATTTCACCAAAGCATGATTATTATTATTATTATTATTATTATTATTATTATTACAACTTTTTTTACAGTGTAAAAAAAATTTCAAAAATAACTCAAATTCGGTCGACGTTATGAATTTAAAAATGTATCAACTCCGAATAAAAAAATGTGGAAAATAAAATACGAAGCCAGTAAAACGAGTGAGGCTGATTAAAAATTTATATTAAAACACGTTTTTCTTTGCGAGTCACGGCGTACTTCGGGATTAGCGTTCTGTGTAAGACGTCTATAAAATAAAATCGGATTTGCGCTGACTTTTTTATTTCCAGCACACGCGAAATCGAGGTGCTAATCGCGTAGCGGCGGATCACGCGCGTAATAAAATCCGAATTACTTCCAAGGGAAAAAGGCAAATAGCGAAGAGTTGCCGCGGATATCGTCGGACGTGGCGCGTCGGGATTAAGAACTCATTTCCGATTTAACGATCGGGCGGTTCGGTATAATGCGTTTTACAAGCGGATATTGCCGAAATTTCAGTATCACGTCAAAAAAGCATTACGAACGAAATGAAATGTTTCAAGTGATTCTCGAATCGTGATCAAAAAAACATTGCATGATTTATAAAAACAGGTATTTTAATAGCAGCAACAAATAATAAAAAGCATTGTGTTTTACACGGAAAAAACGAATGGCTAAAGTATCTAAAAATTTAGCTAGATACAGATCTGAAAATAATTTTGCTGGATTATTAAAATAATTATGATGGACGTTCAAGCATAATGAGCAATATGCTGCAAAAAGTTTCGACATTGTAGCAGCTAGCTTGAGCGTCCTATATAATTATTCTGACGGTTTCAAAAAATTATTTTCAGATCTGTAGCCAGCTAAAAGTTTTAGAATTAAAAATTCAATATTAAGCTCAGAAGAATAAAATTCGATTTAAAAATAGAGAATGAGAGGATCTCCACGCAGAATCTTCGTACTAAAATTATGTGTTAATCAATTAATTTACAAACATTTCGACAACTCATCAGGTCAATTTCAATGTCTGAATTACAAAAATTTGACGCATTTTAAACGCAATGGAACGATGATATGAATGTTGCTGACAATCTTAGTTTTTAATAAAATACAATCCTATAAACATGTTCGCATGTCCGATGCATTGTTGTTAAAGTTTTAGATATTTTAGCAAAACCGTTCTTTCCGTGTAATATTGGATTGCATTAAAAATTCATTTTTAAAAGAGAATATTAACGGATAAACAATACGTTATATTTTCAGCAAATTTCATGTAGGAAAACAGTTGTTTTTCTGACAAATCTGGTCGATTTGTGTACATAACGTGCAACGCACCGCGATCGCATTGCAATGAATGAATTTTCAACTTATAATTACGTGGAAAATTAATGTAATTACGTGTACCCCGATATTTCTAGGAACCTACACTGGGAAGCTACGTGCTCCGTTTCAAATGTTTACGCTACAAAATATCGCCTAATTTTAATGTTACCTGACACGTGTCAGGCGATACGACGATTAACAATGCAGCGTCTCCAGCGAAAAGCGAGCAGAAAGTTTTGTATGTACCTGCATTATGAATTTGACGATTCGATTTGGAAAACGATAAAAAATTTAAACTTTATCGAGATTTATTAGCGATTCTTCTTTGAATTGACGTCCGAGTCGTTGATGTGCGAAAAATGACCGGACCATTCATGTTTTCTTCCTTTCTCTTTCTCTGACCGCGGATCTTCATTTTTCCCCGCGAAACGCATAACATCGCACCTGAAATGCCGACTTAACGCGGCAAATTACTCGGCACGAGCGGCGCGGCGCCGAATTACAAACCAACCGGGTGTCGCGCGGCTTATCGTAGGCGGAAATTCCGGTTACGTAAGACGGCCGCCGAGGCGGTTTCCCCTTGGAGTGTTCGCTGTTATGCAACTGCTATGAATCGATAATACGGTTGCCTTAACTAGGCGCGCCTTGAGCACAAGGGGCTTAATCGTACCCTCGCGGCTTCACGCTGACGAAATTCAATCGACGCCGATCGTTACGGAAGCCATTGTACCGGCACACCGGGATTAATAGTCGCGAGTTGTTGTTTGTCCGTTGTTCCGTCATGCGAAACTGATTGCAACTATTTTTTTAACGTCGCGTCGCAATAATATTAGCGGAAGGCTTCTCTCGAAACGTTTAGAGTATTCTTCGTAATAATGACGCATTAAGGCGAATGATGAAAACTCTCTTTTCATTACGTCGCTAGATTAACCGTCTTAATTGGGAAGATGAAATTACGACGGTGAATCGACGTCACGGCTCACCGAGAACTCACGCGGGATTACACGATTCGCATTTAAATAATAACCGCCGTCGCGAAAGATAGAATCGCTGGCGCGCGATCGCTAATTGAATTGCAGTCGGGCTTGTACGAAGAGATCTCGTCCATCTAACTTCGCACTTCGAGAAGTTCATTCATCGGGCGGTAAAGTTGTCGCAATTCCGGCCGGATGAAAGCAACGCGACGTCGTCGTCGAGTCGCGAAGCGGGTGAATGTGCACTCGCCTCGTGGCTTGTAATGCTTGCGGAAGGGCGAGAGAGAGAGAGAGAGAGA
>QKQZ01038251.1:0-20963 GCA_003595255.1 Solenopsis fugax
CTCGGCATGGGCCAAACGCCCGGCGTCGGCTGCACTGGCGGCGGCCAAGGACCGCAGAACCGGAGAATGAACGCCATTAAGACGAATCATCCGAAGGATCCATTCGCCACGAAAACAGGTAACTCGAAGGCGTTCAGTCATTGAGGTCTTTTGCACGATTCGTGAGCTCGACTTTTGCTTAACTCATTAGTCTACTCTTGGTGAGAGATACGCAATGGGGAGGTACGTGCAGGGTACGCATCAAAGAGAAATTAGAAATTACCTCTATATCCTCTAATTGGCATCATGATTCAACTCTTTGACCTTTAGCAGCTTGAGAATTCTCTTTTACGTGTAGAGCCCATTTACTATTTAACGCGTTTAATTGTGAAAAACTAATTCGACAAATAACTGAATTCGGAACAGAGTTCGTTCGTAGATTATCACATTCGTTTGTGCTGAGTTTTATACTATTGTTCACGAAAGACCAAATCACGCGATGAATTTCACTTGAACTCTTAGATAACTTATCTGAAAGTTGCGCTTAAGTCAAAGTTGATCTTACTGATTGTTTTAAATTTTATATTAATTAAAATAAGTCATTCGTACGGATTGCGGGTTAAATGACAAAAATGGCTGATCATAGAAAATTAACGTATATCGCTAGCGCTAGACTATATTGACGAAATTCTGATTGCAAATGGCTCGTTTCCTATTTATATCTTAATAATCTCTTACATAAACTGACGAGTTTAAATTTCGCGTGTTAACTTACTTATACCGTGCAATATAAGATGTAAAATGAAACGTTGCAGTAGAACACACGTACAGTCCATACTTGCATATACGTATTTAGCATAATTAACAAATACGTACTTAAATAAGCAAGTGTAAAACAGAACGCGAGATTCAGGTGCTACATTACTAAATATCAGTTTACTCCTCTAATATGCCCTACTTAATTTCCATTTTAATGAAAATCGTGAAAATAGCGTATAACAAAATTCGGATAACGAAGTTTTGCAAACGCGCGACGGTAATGCGCGACGATAACGTCGTTTAACGTTAAAAAGTGATCCCGATATTTTTGAAAACTGCGCGTGCAACGAAAGAAAATTGTTGGCATAAACGATACGGGGCCGTTTTGAGTTGCGCAGTGAGTTGAGAAAATCGAAAGAGGAAATGGCAAACTCAAACGAAAGAATTAGCCGAGTTCGCGATTTCGTGAAACCTAAGCGTTGACCAAACCGGCCAATCTCTAGTGTCTCTTTTTCTTTTTTTTTCTCGTATGGTGGGTTGCAGAGGAAGACCGGAGGAATTGTAACCTACGAACCAACGGGACCAAGAGAGCCGGAGGTTTGGATTAACCATTTGCGGTCGTATCGTGCTCAGAAGTGGGTATCTCTCACAACTGGTCGGAATTATTTTGGAGCGAACGACGCGCGGCGTGTACACACCTATAATCAAAGATTGTCCTGTAAAAATCCCACGAATTCCATTAGGCATTCCATTGCTTTGACAAGGGAAAAAGGCAAACGTATAAAATACCTCGCTGCATCGAAGCATCACGGCTTCCGTTGCCCATTTTCAACGGCTAGGCAAAAATAAACACTGCCGGCGAAGCGTGGCGGCTGAGACCCGACGTACAACCGTAACCGGTAAAAAATTCTTGCGGCGGCTGTCACCAGATACACGACCGCAAAGGGTATATCTATTATTTATCCGGAATGTAGAATTAATAGAAACGGAAGAGGAAACCTTCGAAGCTCGAGTGCGCCCCAAGAGAAGGGATCTGGCCTATCCGAGGACACTGCGCGCACGACGGTTGTACCCTCCGTTTCGATCTTAATTCTACATACCGAATATTATATACATGTACCGTCGGAACGAAGAAGGGGTGATTTGCGAGAGAATCTCTCTCGTCGGTCATACCACGAGCCATCTATTGAACTAAATAAGCAAATTGTGTAGAAAGTCAAGGAGAACTTGTGTAGCAAGTAGAGAACTTTCCTCCTTCCTTCGCTTCATAATTTGTATTTTTTAATATTCATAAAAGGAATAATACATTTCATTGATAGCAAATAAATGAATCGATGTATTGACAATGTATATCGTTCATAATCGAAGAATCTTCTCGATTTGGAATTCTATATAGATTGTTTTTTCCCTTCGCGCTTAGTATAGTGTGCGCCACAATTTATAATTTTTGCTAGAGAAGTTTTGTATTTTTATAATTTATCGTTCTCTTTTCGCTTTTCTCTCTCGGAAGTATTTACTACAAAAAATGACCACGCGCAATCTCTTTTCGAGTGTTTCTTAGCTGAACAATAATATCGTGTTAAGTAATTTCGGTGAAATAAGTATTATATACGGGTGCCGGTTAGGCAAATTTTTGATATAGAGGCGCAAGAATGTCTCCAATATTTATTCCCAACTACTTTTTCTTCTTCCTTTTTCTAATTTTGCCTTTTTCTAATTTCGTCTCGTTCCGAGTATAGCGATTAATACGCAAATGTAAAACGAAAATATCCCACAAGAGTGCAGCCGAATGTCTTATACCGTCCACCAGACCACCGTGTTTGTGACTCACGTAAACATCGCATCACTCATTGCTTCTAAATTTAAGATAGTTGGTGATCTAAGGTACATTGTGGCAAAGGATATGCTGCGCACAGTAGAAACGGGGACGTAAACTTTATTACTTTTGAAGCTATATACGTTTCCATTGTCGATATCATCACCCGGTCTATACACATTATCTCGATTAAAAAGAAAAATATCGATTACTCATCGTGGAAGAACCTCGTCCTATCTTCCAGCGATCGTCTATATCGCGCGCGCGCCTACATTATTTCTATCGTTAGTGCCATTCTCGTGGAACTCGTGTAAACGGTAAATCGAATAAACGACAGTGGAAATTGCATCCCTGCATTGCGGCTCGTTTTATATAGCAAGAGAGATACCGATAGATGCACCGTATCTTCTTTTGGTACACCTCTGGTAGATCTTCACCAACCCGTGAACGTACACACGACTGTTGGTTCACTGCACGTTTAGCGTCTGATGTGTTTTGCCCACCCCGAACCCACGATCCGCGCTCTCACCGCATATTTAGCGACCGTCTGGTTTCCCGATCGCTGTCGATTAATTTTTGACACATTGTACACTTTATATCAGACAAAATTCAGAGTCACGCGGCCACGCGCGGCGCAGTGCCAGCACGTAATGCGGCGTCAAATGAGTGGTGAAAATGTGGACACGATGGACACGTCGTTATTGACATTCGTGAATCGGACGGCCACTTTTGGTGGTAAATGCGGTGAGAATGCGGATCTATATCACTTTTGCGCACCGTGAATATCGCCGGGACCAATCCATGAGCTCCTACCCCCCCTTAGTATTCGAGATATCGTTTATAATATCAGTGGAAAGGAACAGCTCCCTGTTCTCGCGACTGGAGCTGCATCGCAGCTCATCTGATAACAGTGGAGGAAGAGCATCTCTTGCTCTCTCTCTCTCTCTCTCTCTGTTTCCGCGTTATACGTATACATATATCTGTTGTGCCTGGGAACAGGGGGGTGAAAGGAAGTGCAGGAAGGGACGACAAAAGCATATCATATTATGCACATGTGCGATCGAGTGTACGGATCTCGCGAGCAGTCGACGGACGCTCTCTATTATAGACAATCGTCACTTCTTCGACAAAATTAATCGTAGTTACGCGTTTCCGTCTTCTTTTTTTCCCCCTTTCCTCGCGGGTGACTCGACCTGGGACAGCCGTTCTCTTTTGGACCAAAATTACGATCGATTTGATTACATCTTACAAATTTAACGACCATCGTATCTGAACACGTGTCTTTTTCATTTCACTTGATTCCTGGGGCACATCTCGACACGACATAAAAATCATACTAGTATATTGAGACTGCGAAAAAATATTCTAGGGAACTTTAGATTAACATCGTTCTCCGTGCATTGCAAATTTGATTGAACCGCAAGCATTTTGGTTTACTCCAATTATATTCAATAATACAATAATAACATAATTATCTCTCTGCGTAGAATAATATAGGTATATTATTGACGTATGTTACAATCCTAATATTTTATTACGCACAATCATAACGTTGCTTCTATGTATTAAAATATGTACGTATATATACATTTACTTTTTTAATTAATTTTTTACGGCGCTATGTCATCAAACGCATTCGAGTATTTGATCTTACTTATAAATTATTATCGTTTCCCATTTTGATGGCTTAAATATTTCGAAGCTTTTCCTTGTCATCGTTTGTGGCTTCACAAATGTTGTCCTTTAATATTCATCTGCTTAAAATGCAAATGATGATATTAGTTGATAAGGCCATTCTTTTTTGAATTCAAAAATGCACGCGCAAATTTCTTCGTGTGTTATTTTACAATAAATAAATTACTGCCCTATATACATATATATTTGCATGTAATTTTTAAATTTCTTAAGCTGTATAACCAGAAAAAGACGATTGATGTGTCGTTGAAGAAGCAAATTAATTAGACGACGATTATGAAATAAATATCTCGTCATGCAAAATGACGCAATTGCATATTTGCAGAGAAACTTAAATATACAGAGTATATTATTACCAAAAAAATACATATATATTTAGACGGATGATAAAATTATTCATATTATTAAAAGTGAATATTACTGATAGATACGGAAATTGAATGAATAATAAATCCAGCATGCAAATTAGGCTAATGTGAAAAGTTGGCAGCAAATTAACATTTAAATAGTTCTGCGGAGATCAAGTTGATACAGACATTTAATTAAACTATGAGAACTCTTAAACCCTTTTTAGATCTCCACGCAAATAGAAAACTCGTTTTCTTTGCACAGACATGACTGGTTGAATAATAACATTTAGAAAACATTACGTGAAACTTTATAACTTTCTCAGTATTTTAATTCTAAACATGTCAGTTCAGAAGAATTACGATTTGATATATCTCTGTATAAACATGAATTTTTAAAAATTGTAAAAAGCTATTACCTTAAATTTAACGAAATAAAATTTCATGTTTTTCTAAATTACTTTAATATTCTATAATTTTTTGTAAATAATCGATATATTATAGAGGTAAAAAAATAATAATTTCTTCTTCTTCTTCTTTTTCTTCTTAGCAGCTTCATTATGTCTGATACCTAATATTTAAATCTTCTTGGCCAATTTATCTATTTGATCGCTATGAAAGAAACGCACACAAATACATCACGAGTAAACACCTTCATTTTTGGCATAAAACATAAAAATCCAAACGAAGTTTCCGACATCCCAAACCGTTTCGGAGATATTCGCGCGTAACACTTTTCGCGAAATCGAACATGTATGTACGTACGTCATCCTCGTTGCCTAATAAGGTATATGAATAATTTGTTGGTAGAAGACCGTTTTCTATATTTGCCCTCATTTATGTGCGGTGCTATCGGCTTGAGTTTGCTCGCTGCTCACAATTGCCCCGATTCTTTGTGCCTTAAAGACTGGATTTCATACCCAGGGTTGCAACGACTGTGCATCGACTGTGTTATGTCTTTACCATTTTATCATTAGCGACTGTACACGGTCTATGCTGTGGTCTATGCTGTCCACGCAGTTGCTATGTTGAACAACTCTGAGAAAGAGATGTATGGGATTAAAATTAATAACCGCATAATCCTCGACACAGTTTGACACAGTGAACTAGTCGAAATATCATCGGATCACTGCATTGTATACTAGCGGCAATTTTTGTGATGTTGATGCTGCGAATCAGATTTTTTAACGCGTGTTTTCTAGTTCCTCTTTCTAATTTAAAATGTCAAAAAAATATATTAAATAAATATACTTGTATTTATATCAAAGAAAATTAGATAGATCTTAGAACCCAAATTTAGGAATAATAATTTCGAAACTAATTAAATTTTAGTGCACATAGAGAATGCAATTTGTTGCATCTTTTATTTGGGCACTTTGCGCTCACCTATCCTGTTACGGGCATACATAAAAGTGCTAGTATAGAAATACGTTTGAGACGCGTGTCTCGAAAATCATCTTTGGTGCGGAAAGCAATAGAACGATCCGTGGGTAAATTGAGACAGGTGCAAATGGATGTTTGCATATTATTTAAATGGAAATAACACGCCTGTGACACACACATACACAGCACCGCGAGTGCAGAGCCCCTTTATGCAGCCCTGTAAGTGGAAGCCAGCCACCATAATTCGACCCTGACTAGACTATACCCCGTATCGGCGATACGAGTACGTCCACGCACACATACATACGTTATATTTCACGGAATGCTCGCATGCATGTTGCAATATTCAACGCTGTTGACTCGAAATAAAAGAGTAGAAAAGCGACGCGCGGAGCTTTTGCATTAGATCGATGCCGGGCACTCCAAATGTCCTTTCTTTCCTCCGTGGTGCAACCTGGAGAAACGGAAACCGCTTGAATTTAACGCGCGAGTACAGCATACACGCACGCACGCGCACACACGCGCGCGCGCACACACACACACACACACACACACACACACACACACACACACACACNCGCATGAACGCTGTTCCGAGCCGTTTCGTAACGTTCGGCTGATACTTTCCACTCTCCTCGTGGTAAACATCTCGTACAAACAATAAATTCCGACGTGAAGTTTTGTAAATTGTCCGATGCAGCAATTTGCGCCGAATTTTGCGGGAACATATTCAGGGGAAAGCATTGCCGTTCGAACCGAAGTACCGGGCGCGAGCTTCGTTTTACCGAACGAACAATATAGGGCTGAAAGTTAAGGTGAAGTCGAGTGAAGCAGAATGTAGAGTAATACGAACGACGTCTCTTCTTCGATAAGCGATAATCGCGCGTAGAGTCATCGATCAATTTACGAGTTTACAGTCGTTTCCCCAGTCTTAAACGACCCAGTAAACGTTAAAACGACCAGAAATGGAGAGGGGAAGGGGGAAGGAGAAATAAATAAAATAAAATAAAATAAAATAAAATAAAATAAAAAAGAAAATGCATATCGGCGGCGGGTACAATGAGCACGCACGCACAACAGTTTTTAAAGGAAAAAAGCGAGTGTGTACAGACTCCGTGTGCGATCCGCACACACATTGTTGCTCTAGCGCTGCACACCATTGGTAGCGACGTCTTATGGTACCTACTCTTTTTTCGTGACGGCCAGTAACGCTAGCATAATTTACAGTAATGTACGTTTTGCCGCTTGCGGCTTTACCATCAGCGTTCGCTCCTTGCTTTACACCATATGGGATCGCCGGATAGCCAGACTTTTCCTTCTTTTCTCACCCCCTCGCAGCGCGGAATCGCGTCCCGCGTTTATCTTCCCGACATACGCATGCACGCACGCACGCACGCACCCCTCGACTTTTACATCGAGTGTCCCACTTTAAGGCCTGGCGCAAGCGGGGCTGCGATAACGCGACGTGCTAACGCCACGACTAGTCGAAATTGATTAATGGTTATCGATTATCCATTTGCTGATTCGTTACAAACGCGTTAACTTTAACTCTCACTACGTGTTTACTTACGTGTCGTCACTTTCCGTTTAACGTTACGTGCCCTTCTGTGCCAATTTGACTTGGGATAAAAATCCCGATTTGCTTCGCGTTATGTAATGTTTTGCATCTCCAGAAATCAATCGCGGTCTGAAAAGAAAAATCTGGCAATCCTGATCGATCCTCCGGGGCTCTCGTTGCCTTTTCCGTAAGCATTTTCCGTTGGTTCCGCCGCTGTCCACTTTCAGGATCAAGGCTGGAAGTTCAGGTTTTCTAATACCAAGTTTTCTAATACGTAGAATTCGGTTAATTGATTGCGGGATGTGCAGGTTGCGCGGGCAAATTGAATCGCATCCGGATTTTCTCGGCATGCGATTCGGACGTCAGTCGGGTAATTAATAAATTACTAATTAATAGAAGTTTCGGATAGCCGAACGGGCACTCCGGATATACGACAACTTCTCAGAGTGTTCGATACAAGTAGCTCTCGCTGCAAGTATATTAGGATTAAAAAAAATAGAGAGATCTTGTATCGAGAGAGACTTTCGTGTTGCGCCGAATAAGTTTTTCAAACGCTCGGAGAAACTTACCGGAGATTACCGAAATTGCATTCGCCTCAGCTCGAGCAGATCTCGAATCTTTTACCGGATATGCGAAAAAATATCTCTGGATTCGATATCGTCCCTTGTGGCACCGTCAACTGTCATCATTCGCTCGAATCTCGCGTTACCTGCGCACACCGCGGTAAGGACAGGGGGGCACAGACTCTTGCATAACGCGCATAAGAGGATCAATCAGAATCCTCTGTTTCCCTTCTCAAGATAAGAAATGAAGAACTCTGATCAATTAATTCTCTTATTGCGTTATGCAAAAGTTTGTGCTCCCGGCTTATAAGCATCACGAATTGTACAGTGCTCCGTTGTATCTGTGCTCGACGATGTAAATACAACGACGAACGTCCGACAGTTCTTCGGGAACACGTAGCTCAATCGGATGCGGTGGGGCGCTTAATCGGTCCGAAGACATAATCCATCGTTTGATTTCTCGTGACGGAATTATCGTGTTGGACGTATTCAGCCGACGTGCATCGTTTACACGCGACGCGTTTGTACGTGACACAGCCGTAAAATGAGAAGAATACTCGGTATATCGTTTCGATGAAAAGAGAAGGAATAAGTCCCTTTTTCTTTGCGTCGTGCGTTATTTATTTAAACTTAACTTCTGGATGGATTCACTCGAAATATATATATGGCCTCATCGCTTCGCGGGTTAAATGCCCCACGGACATCCGCAATTGTATCGGTAGAGTATTTAGGACAGAAAAACGTGTGCCCGCGCACCAAGTGACCATACACAGAGACACGCGTAATCACGTACATATTTGCATTACACACGTTCGTCGCGACCACCGCCCCTCTCTTACGCTACTTAACAGCCCTTTTGACTTCGTAGGTAGATACGTATGATTTCGAATTGTACGACAGCGACGTCGCCGACGACGACGACATCGAAGTAACCTTCGCTGCAGTTCATCACTGTCGTCGAATTGTCTCCATTATATTCTCGCTAATTTTCTTATCGTTATCATTATGAATTGCGAATTATAATTATTATTACACGACGTATAGATTTGTGCGTTAAATAGCAGTTGTATAAAAGAAAGACTTAATGCGATCTTGACTTCTTCGGAGGCAAGATGACGATGAGCGCACGTTTCTTCTAGGAGAGCAATTCGAGGTGATGTTGTCATCGTCGACATTACTGTATTAACGACATTATAATTTATTCTTGTAACGTCATTATCGCTAACGATTGCCGTGATTGTCGTCGGCGCCTTCCGCAGCGGAAGCTACCATCATACATTATATATAGTTAAGCGTTCTGCCGCTAATCTCGCGTTCGAGGAATCTCGACGCGAGAGACCGGTGCCCCGTGATTAACACACTGCGTATCGTAGCCGATGATCGTGACGGGTAATCGAATAAGAGTAAAAAAAAAAGGAAGCGGGACACAAAGGCGAATTATATATATATAAATATATATATAATATCTATCACTATATCGAGAGTTGTGCGCTGCGTTTACAATTTAAGCTAGTTCATTTGTAAATAAAGACTATTTGACTCTTTGACTTTTTTTTGCGGTATTAATTGACATTGTAGCACAATATTTCCACCCCCGTCCCAATCCTTCGATTCCCATATCGTAATCCCACGTCCATCACGGCTCTAAGCCGAGCAGCGGGCAAAACCCGCAATCGAAATCTCTTTTTTTATTCGGTTCGAAAATATTTTCCTATATTTGCGCTACGAGAGTGAGCGACGTCGCGTAACAATGCTACAGAAACGGTGTTGCAGACAGTACGGATGCAATCGATGACGCTTCCTCTTCTTCGACAGTAACGTTGTCTCCGCATTTATAGGTCGTCCAGCGTACTGCTTTGCGCTTTGTGTTGTCTTAGCGAGGAGTGGGTTAATTATAACGCTCAGGCAACACAAGCTAACTGTTGGTACGTGAGACACATGCCGGCATTGTCTTCCAATGTACCGTTCATGTTATTACGCGGGCCGAACGCTACCCTTATGCGAAAGGGGGTAGTCCAGGTCTCTACCCGGCAGTTGCCCTCCACGTCGAGTTCGTTTTGATTGCACAGAGAACTACCGCAACGCTCCAAATTGCAGATACCCGCCATGTTGTTTCCCGGCTGAAACAGACGTTTACTCGAATATATTAAACAAAATATCGCTCCGCAAGAATTAGAATCGCAATTAAGCCTTTCGTACTAACTTTTAATTTCCAAATTATCACGTGAATCTAGTTTTAACATTTCTAGGGATATCAATTTTGCAATGGAAGAATTCTTTTACGTAAAATAAATTTGTTTTCTCTTATTTTTCGCCCTCTCTACGTAGTAATTAAGAAAACTTCAATTAGACACGACGTACTGTAATAAATTCCTCAAAATCGCAAGGAATAAGTATCCTGTCCCTGCACAGTCTGCTGAGGAAAGGCACGGAATTCGTGCTGGAGGTAAAAACCATTTCCTGTTCGGGTGATCCCGCTCCCGATCCCTCAACGACGTCCATGCCGGAACCGTTTGCAGGAGCGACGTTCAAATTGACAGCGGAGGCGTTTCCGCTGTTCGTGGCGATCATTGCGGGGACCGTGTTATTGGTCACATTGGACATGTTTTGAGGTCTATTAGGACCTATCCGAAAAGAGTCTCGCGTGCAGGGCTGATAAGCGATCCCGCACATGTCCCTCTCCTGACGTACGCATAATAGGTAATCGCGTTCGGCGAGGTATCTGCCGTTCGGGAGGTAATTGAATGTCCTCAGTGTGCCGTTGGGTGAGCGAAAGTATTGGAGACATCCGACCGGCGCACGTTGCTCGAAACCCAGCTGCATCACCAGCATCTCCCACATTCGTGGCTGCAGTCCGCTTGGCAGCCGGAAGTTTAAAGTGATTGGTTCGTTGCCTTCGCCCACGTCCACGTACACTGCCAGGATATAGAGCAACCCGTGCTATTTAAATTGCTCGGAGAACGTACATGTGTGCCGAGGGTGTCCCACCCAGCCACGGATCAAATTTTAATGCTAGATTCGTGATACTGCGGAAGATGCAGTTGCGAAACTCAACACTGCAGTACTCACCGTGTTGCCCGCTGTTCCAGCCGCAAAGTTCGAGGGATGTCCTGTTGTTGTTAATTACCATAACATCTCCGTCGCACACGCCGGTCATGGCGTTCGGCTGACCCTAAAACAGTTTTCAGTTCCAAGGTTAGATTCCAAAACGTTCTTTCCGAGGAAAATTTTACTCGCAATATATAGTATACTATATTATATTGAGTAAAATTTTCCTCGGAGAGGATGTTTTGGAATGCAGCTCAAGTATCTTTATTTCAATAATAAGATTACAAGACAGGCTTGCTTATTTACAAAAGTAATCAAATAATATAACGACTTTGTACGAGCAATTACCAACTGGATGTAATGTAGCTATAATAATTCTTTATTTTAAGCAATTATGAAACGTACATTTCGACTACACAGAGTCTTCATTAGCGTTATTACATTAATTAATATTACAATAATCTCGAATATCTGCAAACAATCTTTACTTCGTATTTCTGCGATTATATCTCACAGACATATCGCTCATTCAAACGAATTATTTGTGTGTTTTATTTATGTTAAACACGATATGTATAATATAAAAATTAATATACAATTTTTCTTCTTGATTATTTTATCAAATTTTTTTCTCACCACCCCTCTCTCCCCATTTGTAAATTTATTTGTAATAAATTTGACTCGGTATTAAATATTAGCGTATTTATACGTGTATAAAAAAAATGGAGATATTTCACAAATGCGCAGCTAATATTGATTTCTGAATAGTATTCAGAAATTAACGGTGGTCTAACGGAGGAAAAGTTCCAGCTTTATTCGCACGTCGCGTCGTGTTAGTATCGACATTGATTAGTCTTGACAGCTCGTGGAATATTAGATGTACTAAACAGCACTCGGGAATCGACAGTTGCAACTATCCTACTCCCAATAGACTAGACTATAATAATAAGACATCCCCGAGACTTACAATGTTGAAATGGACGAAGTCGATCCTCAACTGGCTGACCTCCGTATCGATCTTCTGTATAACCACCGAGCAGTTCATAGGCCGGTCGATGAGGTTGGGAAAACCAGGACTGGTCACGTAGGTCAGATTATTCTGTACTTCACTGTCGCAGCTTGCCGTGACTGTAAACCATATTAATTGCTGACACAGTTAACGAAAATATACTTGTACCGGCCGTAGGGCGCGTTTGAGTTTCGATTCGGAATATTTAATTAGCCGTAAGAACGCACAACACAGAGGCCTCGCGTATAATTCCGTTAGAATTTACGCATTTAAGCCGATCAAAATAAGTCCGAATGAGATGTGACGTATTCACCGTTAAATTCATTAAAATATCTCACGATGCTTAATAAAGGATTATATAGACACACGAATGATAAATTGCCTCGCGTTTAAAGCTATCGGTGCATGAACATATTCTATTTCATTGAATATTCGAAAAAAGCCTGTTTTCGAGAATTTTGAATTTTTTAGTTTAATGGATCAAAAACTCTATTGTTTTCAGTCATTTTTTCACTCTTTATACTATTAAGAATAAATCTGTAAAATGATTTAATGAAATTCAGTCTGTCGTTTTCACGTTTTGAAGAACGCGACGTACAGGCTAAACGACGCTTTTGTAAAGCTTTAAATGCGTTTTTCTCAAATCCATATTTTTCATCCTTGTTCCAAGCTTTTCTCAGAAACTACTGATCCAATCAACTTCTTCCTTGAATCAAAATATTCGTAGTATTTGTAGCTATGATTGGAACTAGGATTCTTTTAATATATTGAAAAATTTATTACAGCCTGCAAAATTCCATTTTTCATTTTTAACTGATTGCCATTTTGCTCAACATTGCGATAAATGATTTATTCTAGTTCCAACGGTAACCACATTTGGGTAGATTAAAATAAACCTCCGATCGTTGGTTTAAGATCAGCTTGAAAGACGCAACCCCTAGGACAATATAAACAGGATTTTTAAAATCATATTTATAAATAATATTTTTATTTTATATTAACTCTCCTTGGTCTAACCAGGGATGTGAGGACCCAGGTGAATTTTAAATTTTGAATTCTGCCTCAAATTCGGACACGTACAAAAAAGTGAAAAACGTTTCGGGTCAAACACTTGTGAAATATAATCGTATTCTGGAATGTTGGAAAAGTGTACCAGAGGTTTTGCAGATTTTTTAGAGCCCT
The DNA here is from genome assembly GCA_003595255.1 of Solenopsis fugax. Classification (NCBI taxonomy): domain Eukaryota; kingdom Metazoa; phylum Arthropoda; class Insecta; order Hymenoptera; family Formicidae; genus Solenopsis; species Solenopsis fugax. The sequence continues at coordinate 13,340 of QKQZ01038251.1, forward strand.
AAACCTTTTTCAAAAACACTATCAAGCACCAGTGACCCGGTTTAACAAAAAAATTGGCGAAAAAAACGTTTGACTACGGGAAGTTAATAATAATGACTAAAAATTAAATTTTTATAAAGTTGAAGAAGTAATAAATACATATCTAAAATGTCAGTATCCTAGATGTTTTCATTTCGGAGCAAAAACTTCGTGAAAATAGCCTTTAAAGTGGCCCTTTAAATTAAAATACTCCCTTAAGAGAAAAATACTTCTACAAAAATTGCATCTCACTTGCTTCAATACTCTTCCATAAAAAATTCTTGAAACCATTTTCGAATGTAATAAAGTGGAGAATGAAGAGAGTTTGAAGCTAATAATGCTCTTTCAGCCTTCTAAAGTTAAGTGGGAAATCAGACACCTGAGCCTGTTACTGGCTTTCCTGAAGAGCATTCAGCGCAAACTTCTGTACTTTATTTCCCATGTGTTATTATGCATTAAATAACTCTTCTGTTCCCTGCGACGTCTTTTCAAAATCCATTAAAGTTTTACGTAGATCGATCTACGTATGGAAAATGCACAGATGCGAAAGTTACGCGTGGATTATGACACAGTCGCTATTAATTGCGCGAGAATGGCGCCCGTTGGGGGGGGGTGGGAGATTTCCTCCGAAATTTCCTGTTTGAAATTCACGTCCGCGCGGACGGATTAAACGCGAATGCTAGACATTCTAACACTTTCGCGAAGTATCCACGCTGTGGGCGTCGTGCGATATTCTCACGAAGCCTCCGGCTTCGATAACGAGTTCTCATTCAGGCATTCAGTGACCGTTTTAGAATCTCGGGACGCCTATTCAGCGGACCGCCCAGCTAGAAGAAACGCTCGCTGCCTTCGCATGTAGATCTTACTTCCTTCCGCGGCGCGAGGAAACAAACTTGGTGGGCAATATAAAAAATGTATGAGCGGCTGATGTCGCCGTTGCAGCTGAGGCTGCGTGCATTCAACGATTCCGATGAAAAGAGCGCAAAAGGCGGGAGATACCTAGATGGCTTTTGATTCGGGGCTCGCGAATGTTTACCGTGCACGCATCGAATATATATTTGCGTACGGATGCACAAATACACATAATGTATTCAGTACGTGATCTCACGTGGGTAAATGCGGTATGGGACGTTTCAAAATATTTCCGATCTTAATTCGAACAGCAAGATTCTCTGACAAATTTGCAACTTCCTTTTACTGTTGTGCTGCATCTTTCACTTTGCATTGAACGGTAAATATTTTGATGAAACGAGACAAACAAGTCCTGAGAGCGTAATGTTTTCTCGGACAAATCACGTAGATCGTCGTAGATTGTGAGATTTCTTACAAATGTGTGTCGCGTGTTATAAAATAACCACAACCAGTATCTAAAAGAGTAGATTTTTTATACCGTCGTTCGCACCGCTCATTACATAATTGCCGTTCTAAGCCCTGTGTAAAACTGTGGACAGCTATTTATATCTTAAAGGTCACGTCCATGTCTTTGACCATGAGAGCATTAGAAATTTATTGTGTCCGTTTTACGGCTCTCGTAAATTCAGTCGAGGCGCATATGCATGTGCATCACCCTCCTCTTTCGTAACACATATCGAATTTCGCGATATTAAATTATGCGGGAAGGCGTATCCGGCAATGCGCTTGCACGACAGTAAAAACTCGGACTTCCAAGAGATGCGCCGAGGAGCGTGTATACGGACACGGCAGAGGAAGAAGTGGTATTCGGGAAATCGGTCAAGAATCCGTACGTACGGTATGGCCCTGTTTTCGACTGTGTGCGATAGCATGTACCGTGGTGGAAAAAGCGAATGGATACGGACCGAATAAAAAGCAACAAGGAGCGATTGGACGTGCAACGCCGTTAAGAACAGAGACGGAAGGTGGAACGGGGTCTCCGGCTAGCGAATAACAACTTTTCCGCGCTACATGAGACGTAAATTTTAGGTAGTGGTATATAAAATAAGGCGAGAGGACGCTCGTTGTAATAAAATTTTAATCACCATCAGGGAAGTGGCCTGAAAAGTGATGCTAGTATAAAAATTTCTACTTTAGCTTCGTTTAAATTATCTCCTCGCAAAAAAAAGAAGTTAACGTTGTTGCAGCCACATAACAGAGACATGATTCGAGGGGATTTTCTTTCGGGCACACGAACCGATTAAATTCTTTACAAATAAATAATAAGATCTGTGGTAGCTTCAACCTTCCGCTGAACGTTCACAGAGCATCTTGTCATAATCACCGTTAATGTATATAAATGGTATATTGCTTAACGAATTTCGAGTTGGGTGCCTTCGCTTAATGGTAATTTAATACGGCGGCCAACTACGAAGTTGTTAAATCTAACGTCGAAAACTCAGGCGCTTGGAGGTAAATTTTAGAATTGGAAATGCGCGTCCACCTTTCAGCAAATTTCAAGTGGACTTTGCGCGAAACGCGAAATTGAGCTTAAAATCCCTAAGAAATTTATTGCTGAAGAAGGGATGAACGTGTATCGTGCTCGTGTAATGTTAGACGTTCGTAAAATGTAAATTTCATAACGCGCTTAAAAGAGATGCGACTGCTACAGTTCACTTGCATATATTCAGCGACACATCGCGATATTTGCAATGTAAGACGATTTAGAGTTTTAGAGGAAGGTGTCCCGTGCGCGATTACATTTGCGAATTGTTAAGAGCGATGTAAACAGGATGCGAATAAGGAGACAGTGGACCTGGTGTGTACGGTGCAACGCTCGTGACCGCGTCGAAAGGCAATTAAGTAACTGTATATAAGCTGGCCTTCAAGTTCTTCCTCGTGCGAGCTCACGACGGGTAAGCGTACCGTTCCTCCTTTTTTTTCTTCCTTCCTTCTTCAAGTGCTCCCTTTCACGCTATCGAGGAGAGCGTGCTGCTTAAGATCGTCTCGGAGCTACACACCCGGCTACCTCGATACCGTTAAACTTAGCAGAAAAGCGATGATCGATTCGGCATCGAATCGACCGACGCAAACAAGAAAATCGCGGTTGCACAGATGCATTTTTAGACGCTAAAAATAAACGCACAGCCCCTAACCAGAAGTGTACTTTTCCACTTTATTTTTGGACGACGTTAAACGGTAATGTCAGCGTATAAAAAATAATGACGTGAGAAAAGAAATATAACCGATCAATCAAAAAAAAAAAATAGTTTTACAGTTATAGTTTTTTAAGGGGGAAAAGGTTTACTTATTAGCATCATTGTCACATTAAATGCTTGTCAGCATCATTCTTTATTAAATTGATTAGCAATTCAATATCGAAATATTATTCTTATTCAACTTATATAACTGTGCTTCAAGACCGAAAATTTATTAGGCGCACCGTTTTGTGGGCTTGAAAATGTATATAAAATCACAGAAGAAATATCAGCACTAAGATCTAGCTATGACCGATTAGGCATTTCGATTGTTTAAAATATTTAGTTCGATACGTTCAAATATTAAGTTGATTTAGTTAATTCTTGATTAAAAAATTTGAATAGTTGATACAAATGAACTAAACCTTTCCATGTGCAACTAAATAATTGTTGAAATCAACTAAATGTTGAACTAAATCGGACTGAACTTGATTAAAAAATTTGAATAGTTGATATAAATGAACTAAATCTTTTTATGTGCAACTAAATAATTGTTGAATCAACTCAATGTTGAATTGAATCGGACTGAACAATATTGTTGAACATATCGGACTAAATGTTTCAGTTTTCCAATAAACTTTTTTCTCGGTGTATTTGTGTTTTCACATACCGATCTAGGTACTTCTATTATTATAACATAATGAAAAAAGAGTTTTATAGACTTTTATAGACGCGTAAAGTCAAAGATTTTTCTCCGTACGTGAAGAAAATGAGTGTGGAAAGATAATAAAACATTTTTGTAATCTCATTAAGAGCGTTTCATCAGAATAACGGCGTCGAACAGAATTTGGAAATCATTTTTCTTGCGAGACCTAAAATAAATCGGTGTTCCCGTAGATCCTCCGGGTAGGTTTCGCCTACGATATCGCCTTGGGATGACGCGCATGACAAGTTATATTCGTGTATATGAACGATAGGTATACTCACATATGCAGCACACGCCGAAACCGAGCGCGCACGGTCCGTGAGATTGCCCGTGCTGGATACGACACTCATATGTGTTCATGCATATTCCCTGACGTCGTTTGTCCTCGGACAGGCACTCTTCCTCGACCGGAACGGGAAAGAAGTTCAGCACTGCGGATAAACGCGAAACGAGTCAAATAAATTGGGAAAAAAATCCTCCCTCGCCTGGTTACGATAACGTCACTTTCCGGATCGTTTCGTCGCCGTGCAACAAATTACGAGGGTGTAAATAAAAATAAGTGCAGGCTAGATAAATTGGTTTCGCGAGTAATCCGGCGAAAATCCGCCGTATATAAACCTTTAGTCCTAGGACTCGTTTGTACCAATGTAGATTAACTTTAATCTCGATTTAACTTACTTTCTAATTCCTGGAACTAGAAAAAGATAGAAAATAAGTTAAACCGAGATTAAAATTAATCTACACACACATTGGTCTTGGAGTAATAGAAATTATTTGCAATTCGTTTAGTATTTCGTTTTATTTTATTTTATTTTATTAAGGATGTTTTGGCTATACAATACGAGCTAAAATTATCGAAATTTAAAAACTGCAGACTCTTCTGGCCCTGCGTGCAATAGAGGATATTAAGAATAAAAAATAAAATTTTAGCATCAGTTTTTTTAATTCAATGAATCTTGAATATACTGCACAATAGATATTAATAAAATATTAATAATATATCAATTTGTTACAGGAAACCTAATATAACTTATTATTTATCTATAATTTATCTATAGCGTTTAAGGAAACTGATTCTAAAACTCTAATTCCTATTTCTAATATCTAATATTCCTCCATTGTGTGCAGGGCCTCAGGTTTTTTTTTTTTAATCAACAATAAAAAATTTTGGTTCGCGAATACCCAACTTTTAGCCCTGAAACCTGCTGCAAAGAAGAAAACAACGAAAAATTTGATTTATAATGATGTGTGCGACAAAAATGACTATTTTGTTACATCCTTAATATCTTTTGAATTATACGGTATTCGATCAAAATTATTTAATCAAATATTTCTTCTAAATTTAAATTATACTTTTTCAAATTTAAAAATTCAATAGTAAAAATACCGTCAAGTAAATAGCATAAAATTTGCAAAATCAATTTGTTGAACAATTTGCATTATATAATTCATCGTCCGTTACATACGCATCATTCGGTTGAAAGTACTTTTGGAAAAGTGCCCTTGCAAAATTCTTGGAACCACGCGCTACTACTACTAAGAAAAGAAACGTATTTATTCTTTCATTTACATTTCTCTCAAATCAGAAAACAAACGCGACGGGGCGAGTTAAGAATGCCAACGTAAAAGACATGGAAATTTTCTTCGCAAAATCTTCTTCAATTTTCTTCAATTTAAAGGAGGAAGGCAACGTCACGGTGTCACACGGTTAGCTCGTGATACACAAAGTATGCATATATACGCGATCATCGTAGTGGTGTATCGTATATATATTTTTTGAATTATTAAAATTCGTTACCGAGGATTCGCGAGAGGATTCTACGAATATATTTCCCTTTTCAATTTCTTCACGTCATCCGCAATGTTACATTCGCAAAGTACTCACCCCTGGAAAATCGAGTCGCGTCACGTTCGAGGAGCTCGTTAGACGTCGGCAGCTTATCCTCGGCATGATTCGACCAGAGATTCAATCCTAAGAGCGACCATTGATGCGTGATCTCCGGCAAGGTGAGTAGCACGCTAACGCTACTTAGCGTGCGCCAGACTGAGCACCATCTCCCCACCGGCGGAAACGATGCACCGGCTACCGTGGCGATACACAAGATAAATATCCCATGGTAGCGTGATGGCATAATCGCGCCTTCGGATCACCGGTACTCGCGAAAACGCATTCCCGATGGTAGCCCGAAGTCCTAAGGACACATTCGCGCAAACACCGAGGCCGTCGACTGACCGCTCAATGGGACCACGCGGATGTGTCAGGCCCACGCATCTCAGGGCCTCTCCTGCCACCGGCCACGATATCCCCGCGCGAGTGCCAATATACGTTTTCGTATGTAGGTTGATTTTTATTCAGGTGACAGAATACGTGTCCCCAGTAAGCATGAAATCATTACTACCGTTTTTCTACAGTTAAGAAAGAAAAGGTTTGCCTTATGCTTATTTCTACCAATGCAGATGATTAACTTTAACCTTACAATTAGTTTAACTTACTCTTTATCTTTTTCCAATTTTTAGAACTAAAGAAAGATAAAGAGTAAGTTAAACTGTGATTAAAAAGTTAAGCTGCGTTGGTAGAAATAGAGGCATTATTGGCTTCATTGCCACATTAAATGCTTGTTAGCATTCATCATTGTTATTAAATTGATTATTAATTTAATTCATATCGTGATATTAATATTCGTGAACTCATAACTCTGTTTCAAGATTGAAAATTTATTCAGGCGCAGTCTGATGAACTTGATAAAATGTATATCAAATCACACAAGTGATATAAGCACTAAGATATAGATATGATGATAAGACTCTTTAATTAAGTGTGTTATTAGTATCAAATTATTATAATTATATATAATTATATTCAATAACATCCCAGATACCACAGAGAATTCAAAAATCATTAAAAAAGAATTCAGGTTTTATGTCACCAATACTGAGTTTATTTTGAAATGCAAAAAGAATTCTTTTTCTGAAAAAGAAAGAAAAAGTCAGAAAAAGAATTCTTTTTGCATCTCAAAATAAACTCACAATTGGTGACATAAACCTGAATTCTTTTTGAATTCTGTGTGTTACCTGGGATGCAACGTTTTCAAATATGTTGTATTTAACATTGTATACAACATCAATATAAACAGTGTTGCGCTTAGATAACTTAAAATTTATCTAGATAAAGTTAGTGTAAATGTATCTTAGATAAGATAAAGATGATTTAATTTTAATTTATCTAGATAAAAGATAAAAATATATATATAAGTTTTATCTAGATAATTTTCAGATAATATCATTATTGAGCAAAAAACAATTTAGGATATGTTCATATTTTTATTTCTAAATCAATATTTTTAAAAAACAAAAATTCTTCAAATAATTATACTAACAAAAAATATTTCTCGTTCAGTTTGAATCAATATGCAAATAAAACTCAAAATTAAAAATAGGAGAAATATATAATATAAATATAATTCACATTATATAATGACTGACAAAATATCTTGTAAGTTTTCGAATTTATAGTTTTGAGGCAATTTTTATGTTATACTACTATTGATCTGAACTGCGTTTCGATATATATTGCCAGTACTAAAAATCTATAGTTGACATTACGTACTTATCTATAGATTTTCAGTACTAGCAATAAATTTTACAATTCTTGAAAAAATCTGTTATGATAAATGATAATTTGAAGGATGAGGCTAAACACAATACTTTATTCGCATTATCTTAAATAATTTAAAAAAGATAACATTTATTTTATCTAACAAGGAACCGATCCGAGGTGTCCACCTCCGATCTTGACGAGCCTTTAATATGT
>QKQZ01038257.1:0-33336 GCA_003595255.1 Solenopsis fugax
CTCACAATAATCCAGTACAAAATCACGCAAGAAAAATAGCACCGGATCTATTACGAAAATCCAATAGGCGAGCCAGTAGCACAGTAGGCTACACATTTCCAGTATAGGAGCACGTAAAACTGCCAGTATGGGAGTACGTAAGCAATCCAGTAAGAAAAAACGTATCGTCTGCGGCAGGCTTAACACTTTACCCTCGACGGTCTGTACCAACGTGCCCGGTCGAATCGTCGAATTGTCAGTTTTGAAACCAACCGAAACTGCATCGAATGTGCCGATTTATCACTGACTTAAGGCTGGTTATGCAGGCAATAACCGTAAGAATTTGGTCAATCGTAGTCGAGAATTCTTCTATAAATCGATTATGATTGGCTAATTTCTTACGGTTATTGCCTGCATAAACCAGCTTCTACTCTTCGCATTCGTCCATACTTGTAAATACATGAAGTTCAGTTCATGCCTGGTTTATGCTTCGGTCTTAATCTTAATCTTAAGAGTTGGCAACGTAGAATGCCAACTCTTAAGATTAAGATTAAGACCGAAGCATAAACCAGGCATCAATCATTTTTGGTACCCGTCCCTTTAAGGCCTGTTCTACAATATGTCGTATGTCGCTGTTGGGTGTTGTGAGCCATAAGAATTGACCAATCACAGTAGAATGTGAGGAGAGTATTCAACTGTGATTGGTCAATTCTTGCGGCTCACGACAGCGACATACGACGTATTGTAGAACAGGCCTAAACGTGCATTCGATAATTCGTATATACGAGATCTTCGACGTAAATCCACTTTCTGTGATGTAAGTGATTCAAGCTCAGTGAGGTTAGGTTAGATTAAATAAGATTGGATTTATTTTGATGTTTGAAGTGTTAGATTGCGTACGTTTTCTCGTAGTAACGTTTCTGAAAATCGGTATCAACGATTGAAAAGCGCGACGAGAATGGAGCTGGATGAAATTGAAGCGGTCTCGAAATCGGGAGCGAGTGTGCGAAGCGACAAGAACGCCGTCATCGACTACGACGAAGACAGAGTAAGGTTAGAATTAATTGTGTCCAAGGAATGAATTGCGTTTCGTTCGCGTAATAATTGTCGCGATATAATACTTGAGATGATCGCTTCTCGCGTTTTACCTTTTTTATTTCAAAATAAAAATAAACAAATCAAATCTTTTTAATTTCTTTTATAATTACTCTTTCCCTACTTTTCTCCCTCTATCCTGTGTGTTGTTCTCTTCTACGTTTTTCTTTAATTCCTCTATTACTTTTATTAGTTCTAAAACTCTTTCCTTCTTCCCCTGAATGAATTCTTTTATTCGCAATTCATTCTTTATTGCTTTGCACTCTTAAAACATGGGATTGAGATATTTAACACACATATTCTCCTTTATAATTGTATGTAATAATTCATGTGATATAATAATTTTACATAATAATTGATATGTGATAATTTAATAATTATCACATTTATTAATGTATTTATATATAACTTTTTGCATTATACAGTCCAGCAATTCATTTATTATGTGCATCCAATAGACACATCCATTGCTCAATTTTCCCATCAATGATTTTCTCATTTCAGTTGCACGAGATGACAGCATCTTATTCCGAGATATCATTCGATTCGCAATCTTCACCTCCCATCTCAGAGTTGAGATCGCTCATTGATTCTCCAGATATCGACAGCGGCAAGTTTTTGGATGACAGTTTGGAGAAAATAGGAGCTGGTCACAGGCCGGATCAATTAGATTTGAGGAGCAGGGATGGCAGTCCAACAGAGGACGATGATCTCGACCCGCCAAGCTATCACAAAGCCATGGGTTACCTGCAACTGGAAGGAAGAGTAATGCAAGATGGAGATATGGTGCTGTTTGTAACGGAGGATCTGGAGAACAAGATTAAACTATCCAGTCCTGTAACCAAGAAGGGTGACACTCCATCGTTCCCAGGATCTCGGAGTTCAACCCCATGCCTATACAGGCAGGCCTTAACTCCACAATTACCACCCCTCGATCATAATGTATTAAATGAATTGGAAATGGAGGCCAGAAAGGTTGCAACCTCCGTGGATGCATTAACTGAAAACCTAGCTGCAATTTTACAAAACGTGAGTACTTGGTTGTAGATCGAGTCATATTCTGTGCCATGTGATTTTATACGTTTGAAGAAATGCTGTACATTAATATTTTATATCAAGATGAGTTTTCATCATTAGCGAAGAGTAATCATGTTTTGACGTTTCTAATTTTATTCTGTTTTTGAATTTATTATTTTACTCTTTGTTGCTGATGGATGAAAACTTCATGTTGAAACGTACAGCATTTCTTTTGTTATTATTTAAGTTTGTTATTTTAATGAATAAACTATATTGACACTTTATATCGCATCTTTAATTTGCTCGTTTGTTAGTCTTATCTTTTATATGTTTTACATACTATAAGTCTATTAATATGTACTTATTTTTATACAGTTGAATTATTCATTTTTGTTCCCAGGCATCGGCTCTCACAGTTGGTTGTCTAGAAACGTACAGAGATGCAGTGTGCAAAACGTGCGATGCTGTGGATCACAATATAAAGTCGATGTATCAATTGATGGCTAAATGCGAGGAGTTGTCTAAGTCGATGGGACCAATTTATAAGTTAGCGGAGCAGATGTGAGTATCAGTTGTTGGCAAATATTTTCCTTTCAATTTAGGCACATGAAAAATTATTAGTAATTACATCCCGAAGAACTTTGGTCATAAACTATCATCATTAACATTCTTATGAAATTTTGTTACGAAAACTGCACGGTTCTTATAAAGTCAATCAAGAGCAGCTAACTACAAATTACTTAGTTTTTAATCTAAGAAGAGAGATTTCGTTTTAACAAAGAACTAACAGCATCCCGACGGAGAGATGAAAGTGAGGGAGAGGAAACGAAAGGGAAGCGCCCCTTGTGGATAAAAGAGAACGCGCTTGTTTATTAAAACTTTCTTTCGTATATGTTGGATCAAATTATTAATTCTTGGGGTATTTACTTACAGTAGCGAATTCACAATCATTCTTAGGGATAATTACCTAGTCGAAGGAAAAAGGAAAAGAGTAAGGAAAAAACTTTCTGCCGCATTTTTTCCTTCGTTCGTTTTTTATCACGAAGGGCGCGGTTGCAATTTGATGCTACAAATGTTTCAAAAAGATTGATTAATTAATTAGAATAAAGAATTTTACAAATTGACCGATCAAAAAATACTTTAGAGCATTTGTAAAGTGAACTTGATCACATCCGAAGATTAGCAAGCTTAACGAGGAATCTTATACGTGGAATACTAAAATCTGTCATAATGTGCGATTATTTCAGCAACAGTTAAGTAAAGAAAAAAAAAATATATTTGAATTAATTTCATTGCAATGAATTGTCATGAATATTAGTTTCAAACATAAACCAGGTCATTCTTTACATGTATACAAATATAATTCCTTATTTCTATTTTACTTTATTTTTAGCAAGGAAATGAAGAGGATGCTGGAATTGTTTGAGAGCGCAATGAATTTGTAAAACAAGAGAAAAAAATCCGTACACATTGATCTCGATTTTAATTATACTATCGTGCGCATTTAGATGCAATGCTACACATTGTTATACGTTAATTTAAAAAAACATGTACTGTATTATGCGACGAATAGAATTTCCTTGTACATGTTTTTTTGAAAAATAATTTTGCGTGTATGTATAATTGCATGCTGGTGCATGTATGTTTGTATTCGATCTTTGTTGAATTTTTATCATGATTACTATATGAGATACGCAAGACACTCGCATAGATTGCACACATGTTTAATTATATATTCACACACATAGAGTGCATTATGTAATTTTGACGAATTCTAGCACCCGTTCCGAACATGGATAGAAATGGTTGGTACAGATAAAAGTTTAATGGTATAATAATGTCTATTTTTCAATTTATTTTTTCATAAGTAACGATTGCATTAAAAAAAAAATTCTATTTTGTCGAGTTCAAAACGGCCTGTTTAAAAACAATTTTTTTAGAGGAAAATATTGAAGCAATTAAGATACTTTTGTAGAAATATTTTTTGGTTTTTATAGATTATAGTGATATGATCGCAAACTATCCAGGTGATGTATGTATAACAAGATGAGTCAATAAAAAGATATTTTATTATTCAACTTTTGCTTGCATTATTTCTTTTTATCTTCAACGGAACAAGTGATAGAAATCAATTGGGTGACACTGTATATTAAATAAATATGTATATATATTTAATAACAGTTAATTTAAAAAGTGCTAACTGTTAAAAATAGTTTTATAACGAATTTCGTTAGATGATACATTTTAATTTATTGCGCAATGTTATTACTTACTTCTACGATTATTTTGTATATACGCTGAAAAAATAAACGTTAAATAAAAAGCAATCGATTCAACTCTTTTATGGCTATTCTTATTTAGAAAAATCAAAAACATATTTAATGTGATTTTTATATGTTCCGAAGCATGTAAAATTATAATTTGTTGAAAACAGGGATCGAGATTCTACTAAAAAGAAAAAAGATAATAACGACTTTTAAAACATTCGTAACAATGGAAGTGACATAAGTGTGACCGGTGAGAGGGAAGGAGGGAGAAAGGGAGAAAATTTGACAAGAAGCAAAAAGATGGGGGTGAAACCGGGGCTGGAAAATGGCTCGGAAGGGTAGCAGCGACGTCTACTTTGTAACTGTAGCCCAATACAGCGTACGGTGAAAGCGGCTCCGGATATCATATTCCAGGATGTGCATTAGAGGCGTTGACTCGCCCGCCATCGTAGCCGTCCCGTTCCATCCCATCGTCGGCGAGCAACTAAATACAATAACAGGATGGATGATTTAAAGGTTGACGCTAGAGAGTTAACGGCTTTCTCGACGGCGTTGAACCACTTTTCAATCGCCTTTCTCGCTCACCCCCGAAGTGATAGGAGAGAGGAATGACAGAATGGGCCGGTCCTTCCTAGTTGCCCTCTTTTTGCATGCGAGAATCTCTCTCCTCCGACGTCATTTCACATAAAAGATTGTCGTTTGATAGCGTGGTCGTTTCTCCGGCCGCAAACTGCTTCGTGCATGTAGCGTTTGATAATGGAAATTTTGAAAAAAACTCATCATTAATCGTGATTGCAAACTGAAATTGAGTGGCCTAACGAAAGAGGAAATTAAAAATCTCATAATACTTACATTTTAATAACAAATAAAATAAGTTTCGGTAGCAACAACATTGAATGTCTCTAGCTTAACACATTTTAGCTGCTGTGGCTATATTTTAACTTTGGTTAATTCTTTCTCTGGATGTTCTTTTATCCAACGATAAGATAAAGATATGTATTTTAATAATAAATAAAGATAAGATGAAGTGTGTGTCATTTCTTTATTTAGATAATTTTATCTAAATAATCTACATAAAACATTGTTATAAAATATTTGCTTACCTCCTTAAATAAAAACTTTATATATAGTATTGAAAAACACTATATTTTTTATCCAACTTGGATCAAAGGTATATCTACAATAGATAAATTTATCACGATAAGTATTTTCTTTTTATAAGAAAACAAGATTTTATCACGATCTTATCGCAGAAAATATTTTTCTTGAGTCAAGAAATTTCTTGATATTAAAATGACCAAAAAGCATATTTTTTTCATACAAAATTTAAATTCAAGATTCCATCTCTCGTTTAAATATCTTTAATAGGGCATATATTTATCTTATATTTCAGAAGTGAAAGCATTATACATATAATAAATGAGAAATACCATTACTATATGTATTATTTCTATTAATGATGTACATTGCAAGATTTAATTGGAAAACTGCTGATCGCAATAAAAGTGTATTGGTAATGCGAACGCGAACCATATGCGTTCGCGATTACCAAATCAGATAGAGACCGAGCAAAGCTACGAATTAGGAGTTACGAACCGCCTCTCTCATTCTCGATTGCAAAGTTACTCATTTCGCCGCTTTGATCATTCGCCGTTACAGCCGAGAGATTTTCTTAGTAAATTACTCAGAGACGATGCACGAGTGTCCTCCCGAGGGAATTCGCCTCTCCGCCGGATCTCGCCAGGAAGATGCGAGAGATGAGGGGAAGGAGACCACGAATCGGAACTGTATTTCTCAATTCCGGGATTCGGAGGGGAAGAAGGATGTTGGTATTCGAAGGAAATGAAACGAATGGAGGAACGTGATGGAGATTGTAGAACGAATCGGTGAACACGCGCTTCCGCTTCCGGGGAATGATGTGCCTCCTCGTCGCTCGTCGCTCGTCGCTCGTCGCGTCATTCTCGCGAAAAGAGCGAAATCGCCGCGTCGGGATGGGAACGAGATGAAAAAATAGAAAGGAAAAAGAGCGAAGAGAAAATCGCTCGACGGATCACAGACTGCTAATTAAAAAAAACCCGGCGTCGCGACGCCTCAACTCGTTCCTGTACGGAAGGGTGGCAGCCGCGCGCTACCCTTTCTGCGAGGCGGTAGCATAAGAAACCTTTTGCTCTTTCTTTCTTTCATTTCCCCGTCAGCCTACCTCGTTCGCCATCCTCTCACACACACATACACACACACACACACACACACACACACACACACACACCACACACACCTGTCTCGTCCAATAGCCAATGAATTACGAAAGCCCTTCCCTTTCTCTCTCTTTTTATCTTTTAGGAATTTTATGTGCAGCCTCTTTTTCTCTCACACGTTCACGCAAACCGAAGGAGAAGATAAAAAATACGCGAGGAAACCCGCGTATGTTGCGTTATCCTTTTCACATCTTCCACCCTTGGAGAAGAGAGTAAAAAAAGTATTTTCTCTTTAGGATCCTCTTTGAAGGAAATTCCTTAAACCGATTACTAATAAAAGTGACGTATCATTTTTGCGCGAGATTATAACATCGATTACTCTCTCAATTACCGTGTATGTAAGAGAGATCGATTTTTGTAAGATTCGGACTTGACATACATTTTTTATTTTTTATTTTTTTTCTCTTAATCAAAAAAGTTTTTTTATATCGAGAACTCTAGTACTCGTTAAAAGACATCAAATTAGCTGTTTAGAACTTTTCGGTGTTAGTATTGGGTGTAAAGTTAGCACTCCCATTTTTAAAAATTTATTTTTTTTGTTATAATAAGCAGTACTATTTGTAAAAACTATCAAGAACTCTTTCTTTTTTTGTGACTAATCCATAACTCTTAACAGAACTACGATTTCGTATCATAAAGGTGCCAAATTTCACACACACACACATATTTTTGCATAAATTTTATTATGACGCCGTAAATCTCTTTGGAACGACAAAACACGGTTACACATGAGTATTTGATTTTTATTTTATCATTTTATTTACACTTTTTTCTTAGTTTTAACAGGAATTTTGTGAATCTTTGCTCTTGTCACACATTGCTTCATGAGCGCTAGAAGTTGCAATTTTTCCAACGCGCATTCTAAATATTCGCAATATCCTGTTTTGTTATTTTTTTTCTACGCGTATTTAAATACGCGTAGAAAAAAATAATAGAACAGGAAAATATAGTAATTACTATTTTTGATAACTTTTTCTAAATCGCGGATTTTATTGATTTTGACTGTTATCCAAATTCCGCGCCCTTTTTACAAATGTCTGAGATATTTGCTTTAATACTACCTGTCTCTTACAGTGATAAAGATCATATTCGATCAATTCTTAATAGAACTTTAATTCACAATCAGATGAGAATCAAATATTTTGAATTATATGGCCGTGTCTGATTTAAAATTTTCTTAACCATTCTGGTAAATTCTGTTCTATGACTTAGGATACAGATTTGTCTCTTCGTGGGCCTTTATAAGGTAAACTAGCTTTTTCAGATCGTTTATTACACAATATTTACACATACAAAGTGATTCTCTAGTTTCTAAATAAAAAGCAATCATCGAAATATAAGCCTGACAAGAGACGGTTTTTTTCTTGTTCTCATCACATAACATATATGTATTTTGCTTTTTCAGTAACGGTAACTAAGTACTTGTAAATCTTGAAAGAAGCATGCGCACTAAGTGAAGGATGGATGAACTTTAAGGAACTTCAAGAGCCAATTAAATCGTTATTCGCAAATTAAGTTTCGTAATTATGAGTGGGCTTCGAGAAGTGATCCCGACGTAGAAGGGTTGGTTGGTAGTTGGGTATTGCAACCGACGTAGCTCAAACTTCGCAACTTCTCAGTCGCTTTTTGTACAACTTTTCTTGTTAAGATCGCGATTATAATTTTGACTCGGAGCCATATATTTCTGATAGACGTATATAATGATATATGTGATTTTTGTATAAAAAATTGGAAATAATTTATAAAGAATTCTTATCTAAACTGATTATCGTCATGTACTTGTATTAGCATTTTGCACTATTATAGTACTCTTCATATTAATATCTGGAATAATAGTCGAAATATCTGGCTTTTCATATGATATTTGCATACTGCTGCCGGATTTGCGAGCTACTATTTAATATTGTGATAACTTAAAGTGTTTAATTAAATACATAACAAAATTCTTTCAAGTGTTGATCATAAAGCATTAAGTTTTAATTAAACAACAATCAAAGTTATGAATCTGATCACGGAGAAATAATTCAACATGTTATTTATTTTATATATCTTATATGATATATTTTTATTAAAATAGAGACAAATATTTATTAAATATTACTATTAATTTTATTTACTGGCTGAAGGTTCGTACACATCGCAGCAGAATATGCGGACACAGAGATGTAATGATAGGAAGAAGATTAAGAATGATGACGTACATATATTCATTTTCTATGAAGTCCTTCAAAACTCTTTTACAATGGAAAATGCAAATATCTCTAAAGAGGAAGCTATTGCAAATCAAGCATTCTATAATGAGCAGCTTATACGGAATTTGCTTAATATTTTAAGAAGTAGTAACACAAAAATGTCTGGAAATCATAAATTGTTGAGTAACATTGATACATCTTTCACATCCTGTGCGGAAGATAATTCTTTGGAATTAAATACAATATTGATTTAGACATGGAAACCAATCATAATAAAATTGTATTATCAAGGCCACACTATCAAAGGAAATAAGTGCATAATCCGTTGAACATTCAATACGATATTCCGGCCTGATTGTAACAATAATAAAAATAAAAATCTACCACAAAAAATTAATCAATTAAACACATTACTTGTGTCACAAAGCCACGAAGAGAACACACTGAAGAGATTAAAGTGTAATAACAAGCAGAAGAAGCGTTTACTAAGTTTACTTGATAAAAAGTTAAAAAAAAAAATAGCAAATCTGACAGCAATATACTGTTGTGCCCCGGAAGGCACGTAACCAAAATATATAATTTTATGGGATCGTGTGGCACCCAAGGAGTTGGAACTCGAGGGAAGGCCGTGTGGTCGATGATAGAGATGGTTGACACTTGTGATACCCAACGTTAATAAGTGTATTTATTTGTATTGCCCTTGGTTACACTTGCAGAATGAATGTATTGCCTCTGCACGTTCTGTACAATGTATATCTACTTCGCACTCGTCGGATGACCCGATAGCTTGGTCTCGGCGCGTTATCACCGGCTCACGTTACGGCTCGACGTGTACTCACGCACGGCACGTAACGTTCCGGTCAGCTGCTTAATTAACTCTCCGACGCTTTCCGCGTTGGTCGTTCCTTTTATTGACAAATTTGTCAGTAAGGCTCGACCAATCGTATCTTTTCTGCATAGTTGCAGATCCCACGATCGCGGGCAGCGACGCAGCGTTTGCTAACGTAGTGATAGCAGTCTTTCGAATCGGACATTCGAAAAACTATCCACGTCTTCCGTTTTATTCGCGCATCGGAAATTCGAAATCCGATGCGAGTATGCATAGCACACGAAATCGCGCTTGATTTCGTGTAGTTATGCGGGTTGTTACCGATTACAACCCTCTTCCCCCGCTGGGAAAGAAAAACGAGGGAATGGAAGGAGTTTTTCGTATTGTAACACCACAAATATCATATAGAAAGCCAGATATTTCGACTATTATTCCAGATATTAATATAAAGAGCACTATAATAATAGTGCAAAATGCTAATAATTTTACTATTTTTCAGTGATTCTGATTAAGAAGAGGGTACTCTCACTGATCGAATCGGTATATTGTCATTGAAAAACAATGTATACATATATCACTAAATGATATAGTTATAAGTATATCACTGAAATCAGATTATTTACTGTCTTTCAGTGAATAATACTGATTCCAATTTAGAGAGTAGATGTTTAATGTTCAAAATTTAATTCTATATGTGAGATCTTATTCCATACT
The DNA here is from genome assembly GCA_003595255.1 of Solenopsis fugax. Taxonomy (NCBI): domain Eukaryota; kingdom Metazoa; phylum Arthropoda; class Insecta; order Hymenoptera; family Formicidae; genus Solenopsis; species Solenopsis fugax. The sequence continues at coordinate 10,349 of QKQZ01038257.1, forward strand.
AATGGTATTATTCAGAGTAGTTGAAAAGTTAAAAGTTAAAAAGTTAGCAACTTTTAACTTAACTGAGTCATTTTTTAATTTCAATTAGTTTTTAAAATATGTATATTTTAATTTATTAACTTTTTTTCTAAACTTAAATAAAAAAAGCAACACACACACACACACACTTAACATTGATCAGTATTATATTAAATCCTATATTAAAGTACCAGTACTTAATTACTTTTGTTGGCTTGAGTGAAATCCGTGAAAAAAAGCTTCAGTTTTGCATTATTACAAATGCATCATTAATGACTCGTAATATATAGAAGAGAGAAAGAGAGAGAAACATGTTAAACCAACCCATATAAAACATTGTTCATTTATATAATGTTACAGCGCGCCAAGAGAGGATGAAGGAGTGTTCCTATCTGGTGGTAACTCGAATATTCGACGAATACGTGAAACGTCCGAGGAACAAGCGCTGCCGCAACGTGAAAGGAAAAAAAAGAAACGGATAGACAAAAGAGAGAAAGAGACAGGGAAACAGCGGTCACGCCGGGTGCAGGCGGGGTGCATTGTGCAGACTGGTGCAGACTGGTAGAACGAGCAGTACAGGGAATCCGTGCTCGGTCTTCGCATTTTCCTCCTTTCTCCGCCTTCCTCGCGCGCCGCGCGCGTCCTTCGCGTCCTCCTGGTCCTCCACGTTCTCGCCTTTTCGTCGCTCGCGGCAAGCCGCCGATACTTCACGCCGGTCCCTTCGGTCTTTCTTCCATACGCCGACTTTGCCGCCTCGCTGGAACCACCGTGCACACGGTCGTCGCACGTTTCCACCGACTGTCTTTTTCAATCCGCTCTGGCGCTCTTTTCCCGCGCTGCGCCAAACATTTTCCCACTCCGCAGGTTTCGAGGCGAGGAGGCAGCCGTCAGATGGAAAAACCACATGTTGCGGTTTTTCATGTCGCTCTCTCTCTTTCTTTTTCTCGCTTGTAACGTGCGAGGTATCTTCTCCTACATGCTCATCTCCTTAGATAAAACCTAATGGAATTTTTTATTTCTTCAGCTACGAGCTGGGCAGGTCTAATGAGAATCTGGCAAGCCTTCGGCGCATCGAGTCGATCTTGCCAGAGAATCGCGCTTTTTTCATCGTCCCACGTTCGCGTTGAACTGTTCTTCTTTCTGTAATTATTTCCGCGTTTAATTCACAAACCGTTGCGAGCTTTTCTTCTTCTATCTTTATATTCTATCGCGTAAACGTTATATAGTTTATTCGATTCAGCACGCGTGCGTTCCTCGATGTCCATACCGTAAATAGATCTCTTTATCTTCTTCACGAAAAGTATGACTTTATAGAATAAGGCAATCAGATCTTTTGACTGAGTTCAGGGACTAAGTTTCAATTTTTTTGCAAAATATATTGGCACACGAAGATAATGCATACATAAACTAGTATTATTTCATATATTATATTTATATAGTTCTATTCTGTCTAATAAAGTGCATTATACACAGAAAAAAAAATTAGTATCAAATCAAGAATTCATTATTTTATTGTATAAGCAAGAATATAAAATTTTCTTGAAAGAATTTATAATCTTAAACAGACATAATTTGCTTACATGAAGAAAATTTTTCTCTTCATATAAGCAAATTATGTCTGTTCAAGATAATTTTTTCCAAGATTTTATATTCTTGCTTATATATGAAACAATGAATTTTGATTTAATACTAATTTTTTTGTGTGTAAATAAACGCTGAATTTAATGTTTTCAAAAAATGTTTTCAATATTTGCCATTTTTTTAATTAAGCACGTAAAAACTGCAACACTCGTTTGGCTTAGAAATTTAATTATATTTTTCTGAGGTGTGTGAATCATTTTAAGTTTATCTTGCCTAGACTGCTACTTGGTTGCAAATTGGTTGCAATTCACGGAAAAGTTTATTAGAATGGTCAATATAGCTTTTGCATATTTTCCGTTTTCAGTCTTGATTTATAAGATTAGTTTACCTCATATTAATTAAAGAAGTTATAACAATAACCTTCCTGTGCGAATACACACACACACACACACACATATATTTCAGGAATAATAAAAACTTAAACAGACATGATATAGAAATTCGGCGACATTCAAAGAAAACTGGAGGCATTCCGGAGACAGACTTTGCTCGAGAATACAAAATTTAATTCGTAAATTGTTCTCGGAAAATAGAGACGTTTGGTATCCTCATTATAAAAAGAGAGAAAAATTTCCAAAAATTCTTTTCTTTCCTTTTTTGTTTTTTTTTTCAATTAACATATAACGAAAACGCTGCGTGGCGTTTCTCGAAAATTCGCTACAAGTGTAAATCGTCGTGACAGTAAGTGTAAATCGTCCTACAGACGTCATGCCTGTAGGACACATTGCATTTAAATGCTTTCTCCTTTTCGCTCCTTTCTTCGTTGTCTCGTTTAACGTTCTCTCGCGTCCGTTTTGCTTCCACGAATAGAAGATAGCTTCAAGCGTTCTCTGCTAGTTGTTGCTGCTGCTGCTGCTGTTGCTCCTCCTTCTCCTTCTCGTCCTTTTCTCTCTCGCTCGTATCTACACCTATTCCGATTTCGGAATCGTTCTCTTTCTCTTGTTCTCGTTGCGCTTGGATGGTCACCGCTCACGCAGTGGAGGCAGTGGAGCACGCTCCATTGCTCTTTCTCACTCTCGAATTTCGCGCGTCCGTCTTCGTCACGTGCTTCGACTTGGCGTCTCTCCCTCTCTCTCTCCCTCCTTTTCCGTTCGCGCTCCTCGCGCCTCTTTAGTCGCTCCTTGTCGCTCATGCGCGCTCACTCTCTCTCACTCTCTCTCGCTTGCGCAGTGTGCTTCTCACCCCACCGACTCCCGCGACCGGCGCTCACGGCTCACTTCAGTCCGCTTCAGTCCGCGCCGAGTTGCCGCGCGCGTCGGTGGAGATTTCGGTGTGGTTTCGGGTTATCGTGCGCCGTGTCGTGACCGCGTCTCGCGTTGTGCCGCTACGAAAATTGCATTGCGAAAAGGCGTTTCGTTCGCGTGAAGAGGCGCGCTTGGTTTCGAAACGAAACTGTTGCGGAGGGCAGCATGGTGAATCGGCCGCGGGGGGACGATGAGCCGGCAGCGCGTTCCGCGTGAAGTTTGTTATCGGCCGGAACAAGTGAAACCGTTAGTGTGACGAGTGTGTCGCGTGCCCAGCGTGCCTGACCACTCCTCTTTCGTTGCATTGTTGTTGATTATATTGTTGCTCCGCTCTGCTTCGCTCTGCTCCGCTCTGCTCCGCACTCTGCCTGCATACAGTGCATACTCTGCTGCGCATCACTCGACCCGTGACACGGATATTCAGGATCATTAGCCGTCGTCGGACAGCAGGAGGACCGACCAGTCGTCGTCAAGCCGCGCGCGATGGACTTCGTAATATTAAAGGTTAGATGTCTTCTTCTCCCTTTTGTTCGGCTCGCCCCGGAGAAACGCGCGGCGTTATACGTGCGTACGCTTCAACTTCATAGCGCTGCCAAGCATTAAAGAAAAATTCGCGGCGTTTATCCTATATCTGACGTATTCCTGTTATCGCGACAGTAAGTCGCGACATGTGTTCTTTATCATCGTTCCTTAGCGACAAACTAGTTTTGAAATATCGCCGAGTATCGTATGTTCGGGGAGGGATTTTCCTATTATCGTGATAATGTATTCCTATCTTCTCTCCAAGTACATTCGATAAGCTAACTTTGAAATATTGCAGCGCGTAAAAAAATTTGCTTGTCCCATTTAAAATATTCTTATTATTGTACAGCTACATATATTCTTTAGCATCATTATTGACAAATTAATTGTCGAGTATCAGAGCGCGGGCCAAAAGTTTATTTGCCTCTTTACAATATTCTCTTTACAATATCGCGGTGTACACTGAAAAAAATTTATTTCAATACTTGTAATGAATATTTACTTACGGTACATAAATATTTATACAATAAAAAAATGATGGTTAAATTACATTAGTGTGATTCTTGTACTAAATAAATATTTATTTACATTTAATAAATTATGTCATTATATTTACGTAAAATACTTTTGAATTATGCTATTGCAAGTATTCAAAGAAATGTTAAAAAAGTTTAAATAATTTTTTTCTCAGTGTATATTTTTCATCAATTCTTTTTCACCAACTACATTAACAGGCTATTTTCGAATTTTTGCCGTGAGAAGAAGATTCACTTGTACGTCACATTACATGTACTTAATTATCTCACTTTGTGATCTACTATAGTGAGTTTCGAGGTAAAGAATTTGATTACATGTTCTTTTTATTAGGATATATAGCTCATCTCCAGGGTATCTTCGATATCCTCTATATAAAAACAATAGTTAATAATGGTATCCTTTAATCGGGATGTAAGAAACACTTGTGGTTTACATAGAAAAATCGAAATGATTGTTGTCGGATGTGTGTGCAGCAAGATTTTTTGTCATCTAGCATCTCCGCGATACGCATCGGAAGAAAAAGTGGCTCGTCTTGCGAAATTCGCGGCGAAGCCGAATTGTCTGTGATCTCTCAAACGAGCAGACGAGCAGACCAGCAGACGCGTGCAGACGCGACAAGAACTTGCCCTTGGAGGGCGACGCGCGTTTGTATTCTCGAGTGTTCATCGCGCCAAACGTGCCTTATCCTCGCTCCGTATCGCGGTACTCGAGACGAGTCGTGCACTCGGCCTGTGTATAGAAACTTTACGAACACGTTGCGCGAACAAAAACGAGCAGTTTTTCTGCTCGTTAACTCGTCTATATGTGAATGTTCGTAATTGTGCCGGGTGTGACGCGATATCGAGCGCGTGGTGTTGATTACTATCGAAACGACCAAATTTATTTACTTAAATAACTGCCTGTTCCTTTGTACAGTTTTATCGACGTTTGCGCAATACATTCTTGTTCTATTCATTTGTTTTTGAAAAAAAAAAAAAAAAGAAAAAAGGTAAAACTGAAAGTAGTTTGGAAATAAATTAAAGGTGAATATCGTATAGTAGGAAAGAGGTACTCAGTTTCGCAAATTAACGCGAACCAAAGAGAAGTGTATGTGTTGAAATAGTTGCGTTAGTTAATTCTGCAGCAGAGAATGGTGTAAACTGTACGTTTTGTAGGTGAAAATGGTTCGCGATAAAAATGTGGTTTTCCACGATTGATGTGAACGAGAAGTTTACGTGTTACGTGTTACGTATTGTGTACGCGGCGGCGGCGTGTCGTGTCGCATTAACCAATAGCAAGTTATTAATGCCGTTGTTTCGACTGTTGCATTAAAGGCTGTTCGGTCCGTAGACAAGGACGAAATCGATTAAACGCTGATTACATCCATTTCCGCTCGCATCCAGTTCTCGTTCGCACCGCGTCGCGATTTGAATAACGGTCATTCGGTGACAATTCGTCTGTTTCGACGAGATTACATTTTACACGTGTACGATGTAAACTGTAAACACGCGCGCGCGCGACCATCCCCAAGTGTCCCGCCGCGGCGGCGTGGAACGCATTACGATGCATTTACATCGCGAGTAATAATACACATGACGTTTATAGACTCGCGGTCCAGACGTAAATACCGCGCCATTATGTGACCCGCTGCCATTGGCGCGCCGAATAAGCTCCCGAAAGTGCACCGATATAAAATGAATATTTGTATAATATACTGCACAAATACGAATCGAGAGCGCGAGTGGTGTGACGAGTACCGCTCTCTCTCGTTCTCTCTCTCGTTCTCTCTCTCCTCTCTCTCCTCTCTCTCCGTGAGTTATATATCGGATCCAATATACTCAATCTACCGCCGCGTAGCTCTCGCCGAGAAAAGACCCGAACTTATTTACCTTTCGCCAGTTGGAAATTGACACAGCCCGCCAGAAAACTATCGTTACCGTGCACGGTGATACCGATGCTACCCACAAAAGGGGGAGGAATACCCGCTTATGCCCGCGACAGAAAAATATTGGACGGAATTACCGTGAGATTGATGCATTCGATAAAATGCCGTCCGAGAGAGACCCGGCAACTGGGTGATTCGTAAATGAAAATTTCCTACGTCTGTTTTTCCGCGGAAACGATATTTTCTGCGTAAATGTTTCGCAAGTAACTGTGTATTCAGAATTTTTATGTAAATTCTATTTCACAAACAATTATCTTTTCAAAAGGGTGGGAGAGGGATTATTAATCATTTCGATTAATTCTACATCACTCGCGTGGAATGTATTTTATACTTCAACATTACATCCCATCTTAATTTTCATTCTTCTTTTTGATTAGTTACAATTAAAGATTGATAATATTCTATATATTTTTTTAAATAAAGACAAGTGCAAAAGTTCTTCTTTAGTTGCGAATTTATGCAGTATTCGATTAAAAAGTTTTATTCTGTGAATTTATTAAATTTCAAAAGCTAAAGTGTATTTTACATCCTTCGCGAAGGTTAATAATATTCATATTACATCGAATGCGCGAATATCAATTAACAAACTTGCAACTATCTATTAAAAATTTTCTAAAAGCTTATTGTTAGTAAAGATAAATTTATATTAAAGATTAAACTAATGCAATAAATAAATAAAACTTTAAACTGATTAACACGTGTCGGTTATCAGTGATCGACGATAAATTTTCTGTTTAGGTCTCGTCAGTCATCGTTGACTGATGGTATGAAATATCAGAAATGATCTTGAATGAATCTTGGTGTTACAAATTTTAATTTAAATACCTTAATGTTAAAAATTAAAGACTGCGTAATGTAAACAGAAAAATTAGCACAGTCAACTCTTAGGCTTAACGTGTTAATGATTAAGCCAATAGTCAATTATCATCGTGGATCAACGTGTATTTAACATACTTAATAAAGATTTTATTTTCTCCCTCATGTTAATTCACAACTATCCTTGGAAAGTTCCAGGGCTCTTGTTGTCTTCATGTCGTTTATCTTTCTTAACCCGGATCTTTGCGTATATTTTTTCATAAAAAGAAGCTAATGAGTGATCCTAATCCTGTGGGTGGGCGCGGCGGCATCGCTCGGAAGGGTTAAAGGTCGTAAACATGCGATCGTTTGCGTCGATGCGCGCCGAAAACGGGCGTTTCCAGACCGCGCCGCGCGGTGTGAATAAGGGGAACGATTTTACGTCCCATCGCAGATTAAACGATCCTTTGCTGGGTCAAGAGGTCGCGTTCTGCCTGTCCTCCCATCTCTCATTTTTTTCTTTAATTCTCTCGGGCGTAGTACATCAGGGTAATTACTACCGACTAGACGCGGGCGCGTTGCTCCAGATATCTTTAAGTTTCGTTTCGTTAAAGAACTTTTCTCTGGCGAATATAGTCTGTATTTTCGAATGATGCGTTCTGTTTCCGCGCTAACGCTAATATATATTTTTATGAAAAGCTAGTCCAGTCAGTTTCAGTGTTGCACAATTTTTTGCCCTTGTCAAATTTGCAAATATTTCTGGCACATGAACTTTTAAAATGGTGAAAAATTTACGTCAAATCTGGTTAGAAAAGTGTCAAGGGACGGCATAGAGGCACTCGGCTGGAAAATTTATTATCTCGTATTTCATCACTCGACAAAAATAATGCTACATTCTCATGATATGATATTTTAATATTGATATTATAAAAATTGATTCAAAATATAACTTTAATAATTATTAATTAACTTTTACATCCGTGATATACGTAACTATATTTAATATTTTATAAATTTCGTAACTACTGATTTATCGCACATGTGCAGTTCGTAATAAATTGTACAACATATTTACATTATATTTCAAAATATAAATTTTATAAAGAAGTGACATTTGAAATAGAAAGCTACTTTTAATTTTTTATACTTGAACATTTTTTTCCTGCATATTTGCTCGAAATAAAATTATAAAAGTAACCTTTTATTCTTTGGAAAATGCTAAGAACATTAAATGAACATTATATAAATTAATTGTCGTTATGTAATTGGACTTCATATGGAACGTCCCAATGTGACACAGATGAAAGATGAAAGCTTGATTAACCGTGTTTAATTCTGACATTGATGCATTTCCTCTCCTATGACATTTTCTATAAGTTATCCGTAATGCGTGTTTCGAGATACGGTCGTTATATACATATAGTGTAACTGCAAACCAAAGTATCACGTATTTTCCTCAGCGGCGGCTTTCAGTTTTATGGATATTTTCGACGCACACCCTTCGGCGGCAAGTCGTTTTGCGATACCAATACCTACCTCACTTCAAAGACGCTGCTCCCGGATGTAACCGCGCAAGTTGGTCGTAAGTTACCGTCAGTGACGACGATGATACCTCCTCGACGAGTTGGCGAATCCTTCGTACAAATTTCTCCCTATAGTTTGCGCGAATGGTACTTTACTCTCAAGAAAACAAAACGAGGAACGTACAACTTGCAAAACTTGCTCGTGTAATTTATCACGAAAATATCGTTTCAAATTCCGCGTCATATTCTCGCGTATTTTGGCTTAAAGTTATGATAGCCCAATATTTGTAATAGTTTGTTAAATCGTTAAAAGAGATACGTTAAGAGTAAACCCCCCGTTTGGGGGGTTTAATAAATTCCGTTACTCTCAACTTGTACGAAGGAGATGTGCCACGATTATGTGCTAGAATTCTGCAGTGAGATACATAATTGATCGCAAAGGTCAACGCGAAGTGGCAAGTGGAAATTCGCAATTTCCGTTCGATTCGAATAGAAAGTTACGACCGGCCTGATAGAGTTTCGTCGTTTTCTTCCTGTCGCGACACTAAAGTTTCGAAGCACTCGTCTTTGCGCGTCGCGATTGCAAATATTCTACGACATGGTCGCGGTATCTACAAGCCGAGTGCATTTGCCTCGGTAAGTACGTTGCCATCATTATGGTTCAACCCACGCTTATCATTCCGAGAAACCAGGTGTACGATAAACAATGATAAACGGACTTGCACGGAGCTGCCGGTGGTTTACCGCATATCAAACCATTCGTCACGAAGGTTGCTCCTCATAGGAAGAGCAGAAAGGTGACTGCTTTTTGTGGGGATATTTAACCGCATGTTTATTTTGCATCCTGCGCATTATTTCCTTTGGAGCTAATTTAAATAGAGCATTCAAGTGTGATTTGTATACGCGCGTTAATTTGTGTCTAACGTAATTATTTGATAAAGTCAGATGTACGAATGTATGCTGACGTTTTTAAACAAAATTGGGCATATCACACATATAAATTAAATGTTACTTGACATTTGAAAAAAGTATTGATAGATGAGAAATAATGTTAAATTTTTACAGTTTACAAAAGTTACATTTACGAGAGGCAAATTTCTTTATTTAACATTTGACTGCAGATGAAAATAATTTAATTTTTAAAATAATTAAATAAAAAGCATAAGCCTATAAAAATATGGTTGATTGTATCATTTACGGTTTAAATATATATCTTTCTTCCTTCCTTTCTTCCTTCTCTCATCTTTACGGAAGCGCAACACGATGAGAAAATTTGCGTTACAAGCTCCGTTTATTAACTATGCTTGTCCGAGTAGTACTCCATTCTCCCAAATGTAATGCAGTCATTTACATCTCGGGGAGAAGGTAGTCTCTTAGGTCTTGGCGACGCGCGACGTGTACACAGAGCCGGGATCAAATAAAAATAATATATGGTCGTCGAGCGCTTATACGCACAAACGCGATCCACATGTGAGTATAGGAAGGTAGATTTGAGTCTAGGATGAGAGTATATTTGTAAAAGCGAGAAACTCCGTGCAGAGGGAGGACATCCACCCACACGTACCGCCACTACCTCATTTATCTCCGACTCGATCACGGCGCATTTATCATGCGGCTTCGCGGCCAGTCCCCTTTGAGGCGTGCGTCTGTACCCTCAAGTTTTGCGCAAACACGGAGACTTTTTAATCCGCGAGCGTCGCGTTCCTGCAAAAATTTTCAAGGTAGACCGCTTTGTACCTGAGAGTAGGGGGACCCGATTTGGCTAACCCTTCTTTAAATTCGGGCTAATTCACATCTTTCAAGTTTTATTTTTTTTTTTTATACCAAACGTCTGTTATACAACGCATGTGTATTAAAAAGAATTGAGAGGAATGTGCAGGAAAATAAACAAATTAATTTTTCAATTTTAGTTGCTTCAGCTTGCGCTAAATTTTTGCACAAGATATTTCGCGAATTTTTAGGGAGGAATAGGAATTGGGGGATGATACGAATTGCTTCATCATCCATTATTAATCATCAATTTTCGTTCAATGGTCTGTTTACTGTTTTCAATTTAAACTTTGTATTTTTTTTTTTTGTTTTACGAAAGCTTCGAGGACTCGCAGATGTCGGCGTTGAGCACAAAGGGGGATAAAAGCGAACGACATAAATAAAATTTCCCGACGTTCGTAATGGGTCAAGAGCGAAGTGCCCCGCGGTGCACCATCGTTGGCGATAAACCGTTTAAAATAAGTGCCTGGCAATAAATGCTTACCCTCATACATGACCTTATTGTGACGTACAGTCAAGTACGTTCTTCAGTCCTTTCGTTCGCTGACGGCGAGAGTGGCGTGCTCGGGATTAATTATCGTTTCCGACAGTGTCTGTTGCAATAAACAAATTGTCGACGATTGGATATTAATATGCGCCACGCCCAATCCGCGGATTATATTCTCTCCTCTGCTATGCAAATATTCAGCAGTCAGCTTGAAATTATTTTCGTCCGTGTCGAGCTTGACGCGCGGAAAAAATAGCATTCTACGTGAATTAATTAAAGTGGTGTAACAAAAAAGCTACATTTGCATAATTGTAATGCATAATATAATGTTATGCATAATAAAATATGCATAATACATAAATATATTGCGTAATTATATTTATGAATGTGCGCAAATCATTTCAGAGGTATCTTTCTTTTATTAGTTTGTCATTATATTCGCCGAATTTAATATAAAATTAAGGGTTTAACGAAACGTACTCTTTTGTTTAATTTTTATATTGAAAAAAAGGTAGAGAGAGTAGATATAATATAATAATTTTAAATAATGCGATGTGTGTTGGAAGCAACGTTATTGTACGTTATGGATTCGGATTGGCGTGGACGCACGTACATACAGCTGCCAGTCGCACCCGACATATCCGGGCTTCAAATTAATGAGGATGTACTCGACACCTAATGAACGAAGCGACGCGCGACGTACGTACGTACTCGCGCGCGGTATTTCGTGCTTTCGTGTCTTGGGGTGAACAAAAGAACAAATCTCGGGTGTCGCAATCGCTGTAACATCGATCGTACCGAGAGGGAAGGGACGATCTTTCAACTCGCGTGTTTAAAATGACCGTTAAGAATCCTCTCACGTTGTTTCCAAAGTGGTGCACTCAATTAGGTGAGAGAGAGAGAGAGAGAGGGGAGGGAAATGGTGAAAAGTACGGTTAGAAGGTGAGGGAAAAGGGGGGATAATGAAATGAAAATTGCCGTGCGCGAATCGTCACCGCGTGGCTTTCGAAGTGCCGCTGATGCGTGGCCCGAGAGTATATGCCTCGTTTCGCATTCTTCGCGATTCAGACGATTACCCATCGTAATTTCCATAATGGCCATCATACCGATGGTGATTTTATGGCACACCGTTCCTCTCGCGCCATTGCCGGAGTGTCGGAGTGTCGGCCTTGCCTCGCGCATCGTCATCCGAAACCTCTCGGGAAACGTTCGAAGGACGAGCAGCACTCGTTTCAGCGATGCCCCGGAGACTCTAGCCGCGAGTGATGTTTCGCACAGCTTGATGCTTACCTAGTCTCAAATTCTGTGCCTTAGGCACATATCAGTTCAAGTCCCTATTTAATAAGAATTTTGTATAAAGATTGATATTACGGTTCAACAATATAATATCATTTTATACAAAAAATATACGAGAACAAAAATAATTGTGTTTCATAGTTTTTTCAATACTAAATAAAAAACGATACCGTGTATCAAATTGCTCGATCACGTTGCAATTTCGAGAAATGTTCAAATTGCAAAAAAGGCTTATTTTAGTATATTTTGGCATATTATAAAGAAGTTTTATTGCAATCAAAATTAAATACGTTATTAGGGATTTTAATTTTAAAAGAAATTTTGTGTCGATTATGCTTGAAAAGATATTTATGGGCATATATTACAGCCCTATATTATAATAGGATCTACAAATATTATTAATAACTTGATGTATTATACGTTACTATAATACGAGTAGAGTGGGAGTATATTAGTTTAGAGAAAATTATTTTGGATAATTTGCATTATGAGAAGATTATCATGTAACTTTATATTAATAAGTTGATTTATTATTATAAATTACTACATAAAATATGATAATAACAATATATACTATTAATGTCCGGATATCGTGCAATTAACATTTAAATTTGTCGGCTTGCTGCTCAAGGCGAATAAATTGTTTGATTCTCGGCATGACGTGACGGCAGAGTTGCTTAAGGCACAAGAAAAATAAATGAATATGCCGACTTTTGTTATTATGTTGACTCTTTATGGATTCGTCGTGGCGCCTAACAACAGCTCACCCTCGTTGCCGTAAAGCAAACAACGTGTAACAGTTTTCCTAATTGGAGGGAACACGAAAGTGTTTCATTCCCTTTTCATCGGGTTTTATTTAATATAAAAGGTGAAATAATTTATGCAAAAGTACGCGTCGCCCAGAAGTTTCGCATTTACAAATTATTGCATCGCGCTCGCTTATAATACCAGCGCGCGGCGCGGCGCGGCGGCGAATTGCACCGCGTTTCCACAAATATGACAATTTCTCGCATTTGTGTCGTCGGGGGATGAAGCGCGCGCCGCACGACCGAGAATGTGAACAAACATCTTTTTTCCCAGAGAAATCTGGCGCACCATTGAAACACAAAAACAGAGTCAGCCATGAGAGATATGCGGTTGCCGGCTGTAACGATTGAGTCTTGGCAACGAGTGGAGCGCTCTTTTTCAAGAAAATGTCGCATTTTGTTTATCTATTTCTTCTGCCTCGTTTTCGTTTAGTCATCAGCTCGTCTGTTTCGCGAAAACCTTCATACAGAGTTTACGGTATCATTAGCGACGCTTTTTGCATTTATGTATCAGCGCGTGTAATCATTTGTAAAATATGCTTTTCGATGATAATTAGAAATTATTGCTAGAATCATTGAATTAAAAAAGAACGAGATATAGTAGAAATATGAATTCGGATATGTACAGTAACTTTTTTCATTTTCTTCTTATAATGAGTCGTTAAGTTTAATATTAATTAATATTGGATATATTTTTATAGATTTTGCAAATTTTTAAATATGAAAACATTGTGAAAATTTTTTTCATTTAATTCACAATTTTCAGTTAATCTCTTTCTGTATTCTATACTTTTAATTACTGATAGAATTATTGGTAGAAAAAGATTTTGCACTCGTTTATCGTTTTCAATAGAAAAAAATTATTCTAAAATGGGGCTGTGCTAGTTCTAAATAGGACTATATCACAAGTGGTCGCTACGTACAGGGCGATCACCCCTGTTTTGACGAGATCGCAAATGGGGATTTGATCAGAAAAATGGGAGTTTGAATCAGAAACAAGACTTTGTTTACACAGAGCATAGGTACACTTTTTCGCCTTTCGGTTCGTGCCGCAACATCCGTTAACATCCCAAAACGTTAACATTCGCGATTGCAAGGGGAGATCGGACTAGTAACGAAGGGTTACGACTCTGTTTTTCCGCGATGGTCGCTAAAAGTTATTAGTTCCATTCGCACCTCCGTTCCACCCCCACTGGATCCCCATTCTACCGTCATTGTTTACGAGGCAGCGTAAAATGCACCGTCGCCGCCGTCGCTTGTGCATACAAATGCGTTTTACGGATGTACGATATTTTCGCCGATTTCGAGCGACGACAACCAAGCTGGGGGCTGGAGGCTGCTGGGGGCTGCTGGGGGACCAAGCTGGGGTGGGAAAGGAGACGATGCGATGAAAGAGAAGAAGGAGAGGAGAGAGTGCATTAGCCAGAGATGTTGCTGTTCTGGTAAGGAGCCGCACGTGACACCGTTGCATAGGAACAAAGGGATGTAATAAGCACAACGGGGCGCGCGGAAAATCTCCTCCGGCTTTGTTATCGCCGAGATAAGCGGAAACGCGTGAGATTTGCGAGCTTCTCGAGAGAGCTACGTTTAATTTCTGTCGGGCGCGTCTTTGCTGCAACGCAACCGAGCGTACTCTGCGCGTCGCTGTCGCTTGCATATTTTCAAGAGCGCTGCATATTCTGGGAGATTGACTTTTTCGTTATTTCCTCCAACCTTCTGCCGCGTACGCAGAGTAGTGGTACATAAAAATAGGTTCTTGGATCTCGCGAAATGTGAGGGACGTGCAACTACAGAGATTGCTTGCATCGATTAAGTAATTCTATATTTACATTGCAATTATTAATTTAATTAATTCATTAATTTGCGTTCACAGATATTCAGAAAAATCTAGCAGCGCCAAATATTTTTATTTTTTATGTTTTTGACACTTGGCTTGAAATATAATTATTCTCGAGTAAAAATTCAAAAATATATATCACGTTTGAGTTAGATAACATAACATTTAAATTTTATTTTAATTTTATTTTAATTGGCGCATTATTAAGTTACTTCCCTTTGGCAGGTTTACTTTTTAACATTAAAATAACACTTGTATAACGATTATTTACGTACCCTGCGCATGTACCTGGCGCTTTTTTTGCCTTTTTTTTAAAAAAAGATTACAAAGGACGGGAGACTCTATGGGAGAGATTGCTTGCATTTGTGATTAACTCAAACGTACGCAACTTGTAACGTTGAAAATGATGAATTATTAGTACGAGGATTTTTCTTGCTTTGTCGGCGACTCTTCAGTCATTCTCGAGGCATTCTCGAGACTTTTGTAGCACGCTGTGCTGCGAAAAACTTGCTCTCCGCTGTTTTTCTCCTCGCGCCGATTTGATCCCGCGGAGAAAATTATAATTTACATGGATTTAATCTTCGCAGGCGGCGGCGGCGGCGGCGGGCTGCCAGGAATCTCCTCTTCCCGTTAATAAGATTTAATATCTCACTCGATAAAGGGAATCTTCGCTCGGAAGGGCTCGAAAATCATTAACATTATTTCCCGGGTTTCTCCACCGTTCACGAATTATTGCAACAGACCAAATTAGTCCCGCCGCCCGTTTCTGCGCTCGTGCGGGATACGCGGATACGGGCGTGCACGTATTAAAACAGTGTCTCCCAACTCCGCTCGCTCGACTTATTATTCCGTCGACGTCTTCTGGGTGGTCCCCAAGTAGTCTCACAGATAGAAAGAATGTAACTTTATTACGACGCCACATGGCCAGAATACGAGAGTCGAAACGTGTCATGGCCATCGTTTTCTTGCACATAACCGTCTCAACACTCAAAATCACTAAAACTGCGTTTAAAGGCCATTGCACGTAAAAAAAGTTTTAAAAGTAATCATGAGGCCATGAGCATTTCGATCAATCGCAGTCGATAGTAGTCAGTATTTTAAAATGTAAAACTGCAATTTTGATTGTGATTGATCGATATGCTTATAGCTTCTTATGGTTACGATTACATTTTTTTTCCAGTAATGGCCTTAAGAATAATAAAATACATTCTTGAATACACGCTTGGATACACTTGCATATTAAATAGCGCACATATTATATCATGGCTATATAATCGGATTGAGATGCGAATAAAACTCTCAGATTTAAAATATTGGTCGATCTTTACACGTAAGTCTTCAATTAAATTGAAATTTACATTAAGAAAATTAGATTTCTTATCTATATCATTGATTACTATAAAGAGTGTTTGATAATAAGTGTAACATTGTTTGTGGATAAACAGAGAAATAATTAAGGGTTAAATTAAATAAAAAACTCCTTTATCATTTTGCAATTTGTCTAATGATTAATGAGAAATTAATTAATAAAAATCTGCGAATGAGCATGCATCTGCGCGATTCAGCAGTAAAAGACAGCCCAGTGTTACGCATCATTGATCGTTGCTGCAATGTTGATGATGCGTGTTTCGTCCACTGCTGCACTGCTTCACCGCGCTCGTAATATCGTAATCGGCGCGTGACGCTGAGCTATCTCTTGTCACATTAATTTCTCATTAATTATTGCGAAAATACAAAATGATAAAAAAACTTTTTATTCGATTTAACCTGTTCTATCTGTCTACGAGCAGTGTTACACACCTATTAACAGATCTTGCGTATTTGCAAATAAGGTTCTTTATTAACTTGCCACGTCATTCATTATCAACAAAGTTGGTTAAGACGTAGTTCGTAAATTAAAAATCTTGCTTGGACAGAGTTTTCTCTTTTCTTTCCAAGTTAATGAATTAGCGGTAATTGAAGGTTCGCTAGATCGACGCGAACTGAGAGACTCTGAGGTGCAAGCCGAAAATACGCGTACCGGTATGTCCATAAGTTTTGGAGCGCGTGCTGCGTACGCGAAATTCATTAGACGACGGGATCCACGCGCTCGCTTTAATATCGAGATGCAATTTAAATGCATATCACGTGCCGCGTCTCGACGCGGCGGCCGCAGCCGCCGCCGCCACCGGGATTATCATAACCGAGCAATTATCGTGCGGGAGTTTAGGACCGTTCGTTCGTTCGTTCGTTCGTTCGTTCCTTCCTTCCTTCGCTCGCTGGCAGACACGCTGGCACCGGTTTACCTATCTCTCAGATCCGTCCATGCCTGACCATAAATTCGCCCTGGCGAATTTCCCAAGTTACACCCCAAGTTTCACGAATGACTAAGCACCGATAAATCCCCGTCGCGCGGCATTAATCCCACCATGGATGAAGGACAATCGACATTGCGTCTCCACGATCGACATAAACGATTGTACTATTAGAATTATCGCTGATATAATTTATCGCGCTTTGTATATACCTTCGCGATGGTGTTCAATAATACTCGTGTGACGTTATATCGAGATATCTTGGGATTAAATCGGAAAATCAAGAGAGAGATGGAGAGAAAGAGAAAACAGATAAATGACTATGCCAAGTATATTTTGTGAAATTACGTAATGCTCATTATTACATTTTTCTGAAAATTGAGATAATTCTAGAGATACGTAATCTAAACAGCATATAAATTGTCAATAAATAATTGTTCTTTTTCTACCTTTATATGAACCTTTATATGAATATTATTTTAAGAAAAAAGAACTATGCAACAATTTATAAGTGTTAAAATTTCTAGGATTTATTAGACGAATATTTATTTATTTTATTACGTTCAAAGGTTTATGCATTCAAATAGATTATTCGTATTATTAAGTTATACTTTCAAGAAGGATTTGGTTCATCTGTCTGTCATGTGCGCGACAGCTGATTAATCATAATATAATTTTTCAGGTGTAGCTATTGCATCTTATTTCATACAGTGGTACTCGACTGTTCGATATGCTTAGTATTATCGCTGACTCGTAAAGATAAAACACAAAGATAAAACAATGTACATAATAGACAATCCAAAAGTTGAGTGTAAAATAGACAAGGCTTTTTAAGTCACAAGTTTCCCTTTATATGTACATATTCATACACTATTTCATATTTTTTTTATAATTTACTTTAATAAACTAAGAGTTTTTTAAACTCTTTAATGTAAAATATATTTCTATATAATATAAATATCGATTGTGTTTTTAAATGTTTCTCTATACATATACTTGATGCTTAATTAATATATAACTATATATTAAATTAAATATATATTTAATTATTAATATCATATACCTTACGTAAAATCGCAGCCAAAGGAAACGTGTATTTTGCAGTCGTTCTTACACACAGCCGCGGCAGTGCTGTGGTACATAGACCGGATTCGTACTAGATTTAGCGAGGGGGCAGCGATGTGGCGCACGTGGTGCGCCGGGATTGTCGACGGTCGAGTGCAGCTGGCGTTTATTATTGCTCTAATTATCGCGTGGCGATGTCAGCGCTGATTGTCGCTCTCGTGCATACGTACCACCTTGTCGCACGTCGCATTTCGAGGGGGATGAAAATCGCCGATGAAATTTCGATTCGCGAGGCGAGGACCCAGGTGACGAGCTATGCGCGCGACCACAACGACATGAACCATTGTTACCGCTTGAATTTGCCTGGCTGAGCGGACGCGAATTCCGCACGTTTAACGCTAAACGTGTCAGAGCAAACGAACATAATCGAACGTCGCGTGTTATATGGTACACTTGCGACTCGAGCTCCCTCGATCCGGCCATTTCCCGTTAAGGAAAATACTGATACGCCTATCCTCCACATTTAATACTAATACAGAAAAGATTTTTTTTTAATTACTTACAAAGTTATATATATTTAGTTAGCCTCCGACATATAATTTTACTGGGAACCAAAAAAATATTGCTCACTTTGCGAGAAGTTGGCTTAATTTTATTATTAATTTCGACGTTTTACCCTTGTTATTTTTATGTTTCAAATTTATTAATTTTTTATCTGATTATTGCAAGATGATTATTTCATCATCCTTGTCATGAGCGAAACTATATCGATATTATAAATGATCGAAGCTGTGATGTGTGTATTTCTCCCCGCGCGTCTTAGAGTCGAACGTGAAACCATTAATTGTTAATCATCTTGTGTTCCTAACGATCCTCGTAATTTCGTTATTTTTAGTCGTTATCACTGCACCCACAAACACAACCGAATATACACGCCAATGCGTAATGAGCGCGCCACTCTGAATCTGCAATTAATTTGTAGCTTATAAAAGGGGCGCTACATGCTGTCGTACATCACAGTCTAGACAGGGTAACGAGGAGACGCGCAAGATTCGTTAGATCGAAAGGAGATAATGAAATGATGTGTTTTAATTACTTTTTCGCCAGATGCTCTTGGGACTCTCGAGTTAATTACCATTTGCGTCAATAAAAGAGACATCTTATGGCTTTGTCCCTCGTTTTTCGGCCTCTTTGAAGTTCTGTCTCATTTCTCTTCGACTATAATGTTCATTCATCTGTATCGTTCTATGACCTCCATGACACGCGAATAGTGTTTTTGCCAATTGAAAAATGACTAGATAAAAACAAAAGTAAATCCATTTTTTTTTTATAAATCGTATCCTTGCTGTCTTTTTTTGTTTTTCAAGCCGATTTTCTTAAATATTACTGAAATTGTGTTCATGAGAATTTTTTATGTCAAATTTTTGTTCGAAAATTTCTTTTATTTCCAAGAAACCTTGTTCTGATATGCTTTTTTTTTTTTTAAAGATCGGTTCAAATGTGAATGTAATGTATAAACTGAATATTTCTTTAAATGAAAATGATGATAGCAGCTGGAAGAAATAAATGGATTAGCCATAAGCTACCTTACGCATAATATTAGACATATATTGTATAAATCCTTAACAGAATTGCTCTTTTTGATCTCTGCGATAAATTGTTAATCATAGAAACGTTTACGATTACGGGAAAACGGACTCCCCCTGTAATCTACTTTTGATATAGGAGTTCCGTCGTCGTATAGTAACCTTATGCCTTCTCGTCAATGGGCTGGCCAAACTTGCATATAGCGCGACATAAACTTCACTGGCAATGTCGTTGGGTAACGTTAAATCGCTGTTTGCGCGCGATCTCGCCTGGAATCACCGATTGTCCGTCCCGTTTACGATCATGAGCATTGAAACCTAACGCCACACTTTATCGCGGCGCACAAGCGCGACCATAACTTCATTTTACAGTCTGCCCGGAAGCGAAACCGACGACGGAAGTTCGACGTCGTCGAGCGTAATCGTGCCTGGCGTAGGTAAGATCCAAATCAGCTGCTATCTCGAACTCGTTTTCTTACCGCGTCTATTTGAAGACCCAGGCATAAACGAGGATATATGTCACATTTCCAGGAACTTGTTCTCCTTTTTGAGAAACAAAATTACTGAAGACATAATATGTTTACAACCTAATATTTATGAAGCAAAGTATCTTTTCTGTGCAGAGTAATCAAAGTACTGTTTGAGAAGTGATTTTTCCGAGATATTTGCTTGTTAGTAGCTGTAGCAGCTATTTTTATATCAATAGTTAATTTTCTTCAATAGGACTCTATTACTAACAATATATTAATAATATTCGACATTGTAAACAGCTGTCCGAAATTAAGTTTGGAAATATCATTTTATTTGACTTTGGATTAAGAACAAAATAATCGCCACTTGTCTTGAATTGCTGACAATATTAGTTTCCTGTATGTATTTTCGCTTTGTTTTCTTGTGCCTTTTTATTGTTTTTTTTTTATGATCGAAGCCAGAAAGATCATATTATTATTATTATCTTTTGAATGTTTAACTAATTTGTAGTCATCTAATGAACTTTTTATCTTTGATCGTGTCCAAGTGATTTTTAATAAAATATTATCATTCCTCCACTGAAAAGATGGAACATTATGTCATAATATAGGTGACATATATAAAAAATTTTATGTCAATATTTTTTTCTTTGCTCTCTCAATCAAACTTTATTTCTGATTTCGTGGCAACTCTCTTAATCTTTTTTTTTGTCGGTTCCTTGGAAATATTCTGTATCCGCCCCTGATTTTGGTCGTACATTTCCTCTCTCGTGCCTAAACCGCCCACGGCTAAGTGCGCTTTCATCGAAGCGAAAAATTCCCGAGCAGCCCGAGCTGTAGGACGGTTGAATCCTCCTCCCGTTACTCTCGAAAGAGGATTCAAGACGCGGGTGAGGCGGGTAATACACATAACGACAATCGTTTTCGCCGTCTTTCTCGTTCCGGGATCGACGGCGAGCGCCATTGCATACGCTCCCAAACTCCTCTCCAGGGCGCCCATTATGTTATCGTGCGACGATGTTCTTCGGAGAGCTCGAATTTCGTTAGGATAAATCTCTCGCGATGAACACTCGGGCTGCAAGCAATTCTGTAGAGTGCAATTTTCATGCCACGCATGCCTGCGTAAGTTGCGCGCGCGAGCTACCGTATTACAGTACCGTATGTTCAGCGCGAGCTTAATCAATTACTATGTTAAATGAACTTTCAGTTTATGAATCAAGCCTGCGCAAGATTGATAGTGTCGAGCTTTAAACGTCTAGGATACCCACTGAGCACGCCATCGATCGTGCAAAGTGGCACACAGAGCTTGGGGTAACTGCTACGATTAACTCGAATATTAGCATACTTGCCCTCGAGTTGTAGATTCGCCTCGAGTTACAAAAACAAATGGATACAATGAGAGAAGTGTTACGTACATCGCGATTATTTATTCTAGAGTAGAGCGGCGTAAATTCAGGGATAGAGACATAACAGCAACCACAGCCATATCAAATAATTTCAAGAATCGATGAAACGATAATTTTTTAAATCGTTAAAATCGCTAATGATATTAACGATATACGACATTGTCGATTTCCAACGATCGAAGATCTCTACGAGTACCGATGTAAATGCGCGTCTTTCACTGATTGTGAGTCATTATTGCCGCGTCGCGAATTTGAGCAAAGATCACGACGAATAGCAGAGAGACTGCTGCTCTCTCGGCACTTTGCCGACGAGAAGTTGATCGATTTTGAAACACGACGAGGTCAAAGTACAGCAATTTTGCACGAGATTAATCCCATTGCTGGTTGGCACATCGACGTCGTTGTCGTCGTCGTCGTCGTTGTTGTCATTACGCTCACGGATCGTCCGTGCTCGCTGATTAGACCTCGAAGCGTCAGCTATTGAGATAAAGGAGCGCGAGCAAGCGCAGGCAGAACGGAACAGTTTGGCGAGCATCTCAAACGCGAGGGTATTAGACTACCTGCCTACTAGTTAGACGTTGCTCCGCGTGTACTCTGCACGTATGGGATAATTACTAATTAACGTAACTGCTGCGGAGAGCTGTTGCCCCGTTCCTCCGCAGCTACACCGCAATGCCGGCGAAAGCCGGATGCAGCAACCGTATGTAGAACGGTCCAACAGAGAGAGAGAGAAAGATATGCAGAAAGCTGATTAGATATATTTTCCTTCGGGGGTTCCTAATTACTCGGATTATCTGCCGTTTACCGAGAACCCAAGAGAGATTGCATTACGTTCGGTTTCGAGCTTTGCCGAATAGTTGTCTCGTTTTCTCTCACCCACAAGCCATTTGTACATATTTCTACATATTTCGTAACATCTGGCTGTCAGATAATAATTAGTGATTATTCACTAAGAATAGTAAAATCTTCCAAATTCAGCTTTGAATTTTTTTATTAGTTTGCCGAATCAATGTAATATCAGTACAAGGCACAAGGTTCTTATTAAACCGACCAAGCAACGATTTAGCAATAGAGGAACAAAAAGACTTACGTCACTCTTATTACTTTTACATTTTTCCAAGAAAAAGTGTGCCGCTTATCGTGTCAGATTGCAGTCTCAGAACAACAGTAGCAGCTTAGAAGATCTGTGATTCTCTCTGGCATCTTTTATTATATTATCGTCGTTGCATCTATTCTTGTCTGCCACTTTCTGCAGAATTAAACAATGAAAGTGGTAAATTTCAAATAAATTTTTCACAGATTTTTCTCTGCTCTTTTTTTATTGTATGTTCTGTACGTTCGTAACTTTTTTCTTCATTTTCTCTGTCACTCTCTCTCTCTCAATATTCGAAGATTTGTTTCTAACGCTTGCATGTATATATGTGTAATCAAACTTTTATCTACATCTGATTTTGAGACATTCGAACGTCATTGACATTAGTAAGATACTTTTATTATACGTAATGTAAAAATAAAATTTCTTAATTTAATTAATAAATAAAATAAAAATGACATAATTTAATATTTTATTAAAATATTAGAAAGAATCTTAACTTTATCGTGTCATCCTCTTTTTGGATCAGAGCCGTCGCCGCGTCGCATCCTGCTCACGTGATGTGAAAATTCTTCCATCTCCCATGCTGGAGAACGCGAGAGGAAACATTTACAGCGTGCCACGAACGACAGAACGTGCCTTTCGCGCGCACGACTATTTGTACACATGTACCG
>QKQZ01038278.1:0-15991 GCA_003595255.1 Solenopsis fugax
TGTTTCTTGCGGCACAAATTAGCACTAAATGAGCACTAAATCGTTCAATAGGTCCCGTTCGATCTTGCTCATTTGGTCCTGCTAGCTTGACAGAAGTCCTGATTTTGTATGCTGATATATTTTTTGTTAGTATAACCAAAACATTTTTCTCAGTGTAGTAAAATAAAAAGAATATCGGTGAAATTAGAGAAAAAGTACATATATATGTATAATTTAAGATATCGCAATCTGAAATTAAATCGAAAATGACAAACTGAATAGTAATCGTTGCATAAAAAGATTATAGTTGCGTAACTGGTGAAGGCTGTCGGAACGTGCGAACTTCAACGGTTGAATTCAACGAAATGGGACAACGAGTTCGACGAGATCCTAGGGAGCAACGATGAAAACGAGGATAAAGGAGCCGAGAGGCCGCAGGCATCGCGAATCGTCGAAGGAAACTTCTTGACCCAATTCTTTTTCCCGCAGCCACGTCCTTGGGCGAGAAGTTCATCGCGTGGTCTGCAAAGCGATCAGGACTCGGCTCGGAGGTCATACCCGAGAAAAGCGATCACGTACGATACGAGCGTTTCGGCGTTCCCGCCGCGCTCGAGATCGAGATAAGCTCGGCTAGAGAATCGCACGCGTAAGGACGGACGTTCCTCTGGTTCGCGCAAAGCCATATTTAGCCACGACACGATCACGCGCGCCGGTTACTTTTGGACGAATTGGATGACGCTCGCGAACGTGGGCAAGCGCTCTTACCCGCCGAAAACCTCGCTCATTCTTAGGAATAAATTCATCGGACTTGAGAAGGCTCGCGCGTTCCGAAGAGATCGGGCGTGTAGATGTGCGATTTTGCGATTTATCGCTAGCATGCGATTTTTTTTCTTGAACCGCAACGCAATACACAATTAGTTTTAAAATCGCAAATATAGCTCAAAATCAAAATTGAACTTATTTCGTTAAAAAAAAATCAAACTTATTTTATTATTGTATTATTATTTTATTAACTTATTTTATTATTATTTTCATAGATCGGTCGAAGTTCTCTATTTAATATGATTTATTTTATTCTTCGTTAAATATTTATATTGAAAAATATTGTAGTAAAACAAGAAATATTTTTATCTCAGACAAGATTTGAGTGTTGTAAATACACATTGCTGAATGTTTATTTTAACATTAATATGATTTAACTAATCTGTATAAGATTTGTTTGTCTTTATTAAAGCATACAAATTTTGTAGAATGTAATATTTAATAGTATAGAATTAAGAAAAAAATATAAATTTTAAACTATCATGAACGTGCACAAATTTTTATTTATTGCAAGATATGAAAGAAGTGTATATATTTTTATTTCTTGAAGAAGTGTATGTAGGTATATTTATAAATAGTTTAATACATACTTTTTCTAATTTAACTTAATAATTTAAAGTGTTATATTAATTATTATAGTCATTTAATATTTTGTATAGTAAAATATTCTATATAATTCCTTTTATGCCGCGCAAGCGACTAACGCGCAATAAAAAAAATAAAAAAATTTTCTATTTCATAAAATTACATGTAATTCTTATAAAATGGTGTTTGCGATTAAAAGTGATACGTGATGTAAAATTGCATTTACACAAAATTATGCATAATTCAAAATAAATATAAGACAAAAATCGCGATGCGATATGTATCACATTCACTGTGATTCTTAAGGAAGATTTGCAAAATCGTAATCGTGATGTATAATTTTGTAAATTGCACATTTCTACGTGTAAGCACGGAACAGGCAAAGCTGTGAAAACACGCTAATTAATCGGCTCACACTGATGACATTGCTACCAAATATTGTCCGAAATGTTATCTACGCCGTATTAAACAAAATTTGAACAAAATATAGTGCTTTACATTTGGGCATAGTTTGCGAGGAAAAATCATCGCGGCCGTGAAAATTGTGCATACGGAAAAAAAGAAACATAGAAGAATTAAGACGAAGTAAAAATTCGATTTTCATAAAATAAAAAGTTAACAGTTGATACATTAGAAATTACTTAAAATATAAAGTAAATATATTGAAAATTATTTCTCGTTTTCTTCATTATTTAATTACTTTTAGCATTACTTCGAGGAACGAATAAAAAATGGTTGCAAACGTTGAATTACGAATATATATATGTATACATATATACGTGAATAAAAAATGCGAAAATGTGAAGTTTTTACTATATCCAGAGATTATTCGCACAATGTATCCTTTGTACAATATTTTTTAAGAAAGAAGCTATTAATCCTTATATTCAACCAAAGGAAGTTCACTCAAATGTACAAACCGTTTTTTATGTAATACTAATTAGTATCTAACGAAAGAGGAAACAATGTTTATAATTTGAATAATGGGTTATTCTTTCTAAAGGATTTTTCGAGCGTTCACTATTAATTTACTATTAATTATTATGCTCTCGCAGAATTCGGCGAGAGGCCGTGTCTTTTCGAATTTCTGAGTTTTTCTTATCCGCAATAAATATTCCGGATGAGGAACTCTTAAAAGCTAGCGTATTGTTTAACGGTGTATTGTTAACAAAAGAATATTTACAGACGGATCTGTCGAGGCACGAGGCGAGCGAGCATATCATCGCGATACGGAATACGTATACGCATCGACGCCGTGTCCCTTGACATGTAAATTCGCGTAATTATAATTACAAATCTCATGCGGAGCCAGACACACCGGAATCACGTGATCGTAACGCGCCTAAGTGCCATAAACGCGATACGCGAAACCGTCGCTCGGGTCGACTTGATCTTATCACGTCTCGGTGCGACGCGGTAGTGTTCGAGAAATTCTCTCCGAGACTGGTATAATCTAATCGAGAAATTTCAAATGCAGGCCGATCTGTTTTGTCGATTCTTACAACTCTGCGGCGCATGACGACCACACCTTGTTTTGCCAACAATGATAAACAATAACTAAAAAATTTTTGAGATGTCTGCAAAAAAAAAAGAAAATTCTGATGAGAATTCAACATATCGAGTGAAACAAAATTAACAAAATGAAAAATAATAAAAAAGAGCAAAAATTAGCATTAAACAAACGTTGACCGATTACTTAGTAAATATAAAAATGTATTGAACCAAACATAATCAAAAATAAATCTACCTAAGCGAAACTAGTTTCAGCTTTACTTAGCGTTCTTCAATCGCCATTCTAAATACAAATCTCTCTAACAATTATACAAAGTGTGTTCGCCAGTATTGCACAAATAATTTATTTTGTTATGCGATTGTTAAACCCTTATAAACTGATACTGTCATAATTTTTTTAGTCATCCGCGTGATAAAAATTGTGAACTAATGATATTTTTATTCTTCTATAATTAGTAAATAAAATTTTTATAAAACTGCAATTGTGTAATATTAAAAATAATATTACACAATTTTATTTCAAAACATTCAAGCTGGAAAATTTGTCTCCTTTTTTTTTAACAAATGTCGTTGTAGCAAATGAGCGATATATGTAAATTAAATTCAACATCGACTCAATTATACATCGAGCGTCATCAATCGACAACAAATCAATTTAAAGCGTCCTCATGGATATTATCGCGCAATACGAAAAGATAAGATAGGTCTTTTCGTTACGCTCGCCAATTTCGCGCCTGATGCATCAGGGAGTAAACTTTCGCGCGAGATCTTCTACGTTCGTATCAACCGGTTGCATTGTCAATGCGCATATCACCTCAGCCGAGAGAGCGAGAGAAACACGGGTCGACTAGGAAGTGGTGGCAGATAAGGAGAGAAAGAAAGAGAGAGAGGGGAAACGTTACGCAATCTTGTCGTCGTACTTGTCGGTAATTGCTTATTTATTGCGCTGTCGCGCGTGTTGGTCTCTCTCTCTCTCTCTCTTCGTTACGCGCTGCTACGTTTGTCGACGGCGGCGACGGTCTATCAACAAGCCGGCGAAAAGACGGCCGTTCGTGAAAAAAAATTTGGTGAAAGGAATGGAACATTTTCCTTTATTCGCGCGCGATTCGCCCGCGAGAGAAATAATACTCGTGAGTCTGTACTCTTTACGGAATATTACGTTTGTTTTCAATCTTCTGCGCTCGGCCCGGCGATTATACCACGATTTTACGGGACTCCCCTACACGCGACGTGGTATCCGCCGACGACGTATACGCGCGTAATGCCGGAGAAATTCGCGAAATTATTCACCACGTGCGTGGGAGGCGCCCACTTGCGACGTGCGGCCACACGCACGCCACAAGTTTTACGTGTAATTCGCGTGGCGCATTGCCGATTGCGTGCACATCACGGTATTAAGCGCTCGGGATATATACCCCCGCCTTTGCTTATCCCACTGTCTCAGACACGGAGTGTTGCAGTCTACTCACGGAATAATACGGGTCCCCTCTGCAAAATCGCTCGATACGTCGCGCCCGACGTAACAACTGCGTATATTACCTCGCCTCGATCGAAAGTTAAAATCTCTCTTACCGAAAATTATTTATTCTGTATTCCACATCGTTCATATATTTGAGCGACTCGTAAGAACATTTATAATTTTATTTTTCACCCATACAACACTGAAAATAAATTTAATTTATTGTAAAATAAACATAGGAAAATATCAATTCTACTGCAAAGAAAAACAATTACTCGATTTACTTTTCTTCTCTTAAGTAACGGTCATCTTTAGCAAAGAATATTTTCTTAATAATAATCTTAAAATATACTCATCACACACAAATGTTAGAGAAACTTATTATCCCATATTAAAAAAAAAATTGCATTCTTTGGAAGAATATTATAAAAATCAAAATAATAAGCAAATCGAAAACTTTTAACTGAATATTCTTGAAGTAATAAACTTACTAGAAATCAGAATATATTTTGAATATGTTTAATGCTTACAATGAGCTTATGATTTACGGATATATGAACTTATGAAAATAAAGAAATACTACTTAAAACAAGTAGTATTTTATAAAAATCAAAAATAATAAGCAAATCGAAAACTTTTGTCTTAACTGAATATTCTTAAAGTATTAAACTTGTTAGGAATCAAAATATATTTTGAATATATTTGATACTTACAATGAGCTTATGATTTATTATACATGTACATGAAAATAAAGAAATACTATTTAAAGCAAGTAGTATTTTATAAAAATCAAAAATAATAAGCAAATCGAAAACTTTTGTCTTAACTGAATACTCTTAAAGTATTAAACTTGCTAGGAATCAAAATATATTTTGAATACATTTGATGCTTACAATGAGCTTATGATTTATGGATCATATGAACTTGTGAAATACTTGAAACGAGTAGTATTTAATTGATTCAAGTAATGTGCAGTATTAAAGAAAGCTTTAAAATAATCTTTAAACAAATGTTCGATTTTCTATTAATCCATTTGCTTCGCAACAATAAGTTTAAGACGTCTCATCTACCGTTAATTAAATAGCTCTCTCTCTCTCTCTCTCTCTCTCTCTCTCGTGTCTGAATCCCAGTCTGCAGCGGAGCGTAGCGCGATGCGATTTTTAGGGAATCGCTAAGAAGGAGAGGAAGAGTGCGAGAGGAAGAGCAAGCAGATCGATCGCGGGGCTGCAACCGCCACTCGAGGCTGCAACGCGCGGCGCTTTTCACCGTGGCGATAAATTCTGGAGCTTGCAAGCTCGGAGCACCGACATGCGGGGCCACCGCCACTGCCGCCACCACCGCCACCACCGCTGTTGCTACTACGCGCCGCGCGAGAGCTTTCGTGCAAAATATTTCAGCACTCTGGTGGCGCAACTCGCCTGGTTGTTCGCCGGCCGCGTCGAATTGACTATTGAACAAACAGTATGATACCCGGCGACTTATGTTCATGATCGTTCTCGGAAAGAACTGTAATATGCAACGGCGCACGTAAATATAAATCGCAATACGGACATGACCGAACTTTTGCGTTGTTCGTTTACATCCGACGCGCGTTTCGCCGCAAAATCTCACTAAGTCAAATTAAAGCTATTGTACAAACCGACGTATGGCATGTAATGACATACACCAATATAATGTAACATTAGAGGAATATACACATACCGTGATTGTGCCAAGAATTTCCGACAAATGAGTATAATTCAGTTTATATTACAAGTTAATAAAATTCTTGTTATAATAAATTAAGAGTAAAGGATTATTATAATTATAATAAAAGTATTTTAAATGCTAAACTAAAATACATTAGATACGTTTTATGCTACATTTGTAAAAATTCTCTACCGAATAAAGTTAATCAGTCTGGAAACTTTTTTCCAGAGAGCCACTATATTATTATAATTATATTAACAAAAAAATGTGTAGCTTATGGAAAATGTGGCAAACTCGCAGATTACAAAAAGAAAAATATTAATCAGCGAGAAAACAGTTTTTATTAGCAAAGAGATGCACGATTCGACGGTATTTATATCGTATTCGATATTTCTTCGATAAACAGGCAATGAGAGTTTCTCGCGAACGTACTGTTTCATGTCTATAGAAAAGATTCAATATCGAATTTTCGATATGTATTTATTATTATCGTAATTGAAGAGCTCGCCAATGTAAGGCCGAAGGATGTAAGGTAAACACGAGTTCCATATTGTAAAGTCGTTATCGCAAAATAAAATACATACTAATAATATCGATCAAGCATTTATTGATCTAATTATTTCGAAATAAGATAACTTCCAGCGTTACCGAGTGCGTTATTACCCCGGTCGGAAAACAGCGGTCGAACGTCAGAGGCGATCTCTGCTAACCGCGACGTCAGTTTCATCGATAATTCGCCCCGGTGAGCGTTTTCTTTCAGCGTTAAACTTTTCATCGGAGCGTTTGATTCGCGTTATAAGCGTACACCCGCGAGGAAAGAAGGGCGCTTAATTATTCACGGTGATTCTTTATTCATACTTGCTATCCCGTGGCGAAGCGGAGGCGCTTGATTAAAAACAGTGTCGGTGACGGGCATTTCCTACGAAAATCTTCGTTCATGCGGAAAAGTGGTCAGCTCGCTTCATACTACTCACGTATCGATATTCGAATATTTAATAACAGTTTCCCATTTAACTGCTCAATCGCCTTACGTTGACAAATGAGTGATTCTGATCGTGACGAATAAAACGGAACGTTGCAAAATAGATTTTTTTTTAGGTATGCGTAGATCAGCAGAGTGTTGTATGTGGAAAAGGCCTATTTATTTGATCTACAATCTACGGTTCTACGCTATACTTTTCTTGTTCGGTATTATCAACATTCACGCAAATGGCAACTATCCTTCCGGAAGTTTGTCGATGTTTAATTCAACGGCAGATCGCCTACATCACTTACGCGTCACGTGGCATAGTTTCGCTTCTATACTTTGTCTACCGAAGAAGTCTACACGGTCAGTCGCTTTCCTGGAACGAGAAAAGAATCGGAGGCGTTCGCCACGCGACAACCAGCCTCCCCCTTCCCCCCGTTACACCCTATCTTCCAGCCGTCAACGCGCGAGTGCCGCGAGCGAAGAGTTAAACGGGTATGGGGCATCGACTTTTGGGACGCGTTGCCGCGAGATTATCGATCCCCTTCGACCTCCTTCGCCCTCCGCGACTCCTCGTGTTTCGCTCGCGTTGAACGAACGTTTACATTCGCACGTCAGCCCCCGGAATGTCAGCTTGCATGAAAATTGCCGGCGAGCGCATAGAGAAAGAGAGAAGGGGAAGGGGGAAAGCGGGGAGAGAAACTTGGGACGAAGATGGAATGATCGGCCCAATCCCGGTGAACTTTGCCCGCCCAGAGCCAACTTCCGGCGCGAGAGTTGTCCTTAGGTCTTTGTCACGCCTCGGGAAAAGTTTTCGAAGCGATCGATAACACGGACGACCCCACGCTTCAACCGTACCGTTTCTCCGTGAAAGCTAATCGGTCCCGATGCGTTTTATCTCGAGTGCGCATCGATACGTCACACGGTATATCGATGGTTACAGCTATTAACGAAATGGCAGAATGTATATACGCGATGTAACTGGCATGGCGCGCGTACTGACGCAAAATGAGATTCTGATATAATGAATAAACCGATGCTCCCACGATTCATATAAAATTCATTGCATATTCCTGCAGCGCGCAATTTGCAATTACCTATGTTACCGTACATCAGTCGACACAGAAGGACGATTTTGTTGAAGTATCTAAAATTTAGTTGCATACAGATTTGAAAATAATTTTGTCATTATATAACTGACTTATTGACATTATTGCCATATTAGATGCTTGCTAGATTCATTATTACACGGCGAAAAGTGTCATGATTATCAACAGTATGTATTTGGTAGGATGCATTTTAATCAAGATCAAATAGAATTTATGGTGGTAGCAAAACTAGATTTGATACGTTACCTACAGTAAAAACGTTTGACGGATGTCAAGTCAGTGCAGTTATGCATTTTCGACTAAACTTTGGACTAAATTTAAACAATAAATTAGTGATATTAGTGTTATCATTAATATTAAATCGTTATACATAAATATCTACGATTAGTTTCTTTCTGTGTATTATTTACGCAAAAATGTACTGGAGCCAAATTGGCTCTTACGGTCTTTCTAGGGGGTCGACAAACGTCCATTATAATTATTTTAATTGTCCGACAAAATTACTTTCAGATCCATATTTAGCTAAATTTTTAGATATTTTAGTAAAACCGTTCTTTCCGTATACAAAGGTCTGTCGTAGAATGCAATCTACTGTACAATGACAGAAAAAATGGTTGCAATTACCATTTAAATAACAATTCATAGTCACTTTCGGCGTCAACTATATATTTATAGTTGTTTTAACCGTACGAATTATAACTATTAATTATTATTACTACATAAATAGTAAGCAAATGTTTAAAAATAATTATATATTCATTATAATTATGATTGCCTTACAATATATAAATGTTTATTTTTACTATCTATATCTTAATATTTCACCATATTAATGTTTGAAATTACCATAATGTAAGATACTTTCATAGTTGGTAGAATTATAAACATAAGATTATTATTATTGGCAATGTTATTACTATTAGTAATTATAAATTTCCTAACTATTATTTTACCATGCAATTATAATCACAAACACGAAACAGGTTTTCTCTCAATGTACAATTGTTTTCAAATCGCGAGTTGTTTTTGAGATACGTCGTGTCGCGCGGAGAGAGATAAAGATTTAATCCTTACTCAGATAAGCGAGAATTTCATCTTCAATTCGACTTAATTAGCAGAACTAATGTGTAATAAGATCTAATAATGTACCTGAAGAGATGTACTTAATATACATGGAAAGAACAATTTTATTGTAGTATCTAACAATTTAGCTAGACACAGATCAGAAAATAATTTTATGTTGGACTATCAAAATAATTATGTAAGATGTTCAAGCATGTTAATACTTTTATAAAAAATTTTGACATTCTAGTAACCAGCGTAAACGTCCAATATAAAGTTTTTAATGGTTCAACATAATTATTTTTAGATCTGTATTTCACCAAAATTGTCCTTTTCGTGCAATATATAACAAGAGATTTAATATACAACAGCTAATATGTAGGTACACCGAGAGAAATCGTTTAGTAGAATAGTGATCAAATGAACTTTATAGTTACAGGTACCAAAAACTTAGTTACATTTAACAAAACTTTTTATAATTTGTTGTATGAAAATAATTATTTGGTTAAGGCTACAAATTGTTTGGTCAAAACAACTATATATTTAGTAACTATCACTATAAAATTCATTTGATCACTATTCAACCAAATTTTGGCTGATTTTACCAAACATTTCTCTCAGTGTAACAATATATACACACACACATATATATATATATATATATAACTTGGCGCAATTTATAGTTATTTCATTTTAATCTGTCGCTTCGATCCCGACGATCTCTATCAATAATTCACGACTCGCTCCCGTCGAATTTCTTCGCCTGCCAGGAAAGATATGCCCCTACGAACCGAGGAAGCGCCGGGGCATCACGCGGAGCTTTATTAACTCCCCGTGATTTACAGCTGCCCTCTCGCGAGTGATACGTTTCCCTTCGTTCGTAATGAGCACGCCCGAGTTGCGATTTAATTGCAAAAGAGTACGGACGGCAGTGGATGATTTACAGCCATTCCGTTACCGGCATCGTTCCCCCGATACTCGTTACGAATACTTCGTATTACAATTTGTAATGCACCGCCCGGACTCGCAAGATTACGCGAGTTTCGCGATTATCGATCGGGGATCAAGGTCGGACCCATTAGGACTTGAATTATTTTTCGCAAACGAGCGAGTATTACATCTAATTCTAGATTCAATCTAATCGACAGGTCTAATATGTAACGATAAGTATGTATTATTTAGTGAAATTTCTGAAGAGATTTTCACGGATATATGTGTTTCAAAGTATTGTCAAAAATATAAAAATTTTACATTGTTTTATTATTACGTTTGAATAATTGAAATTTGAGCACAATTCTCCTATTGGTTTCAAAGTTATTGAATTTTCTAATTTGATTTTGATTCTTGTAGAAAATCGCATTTTGTGGTACTTATTTGCAAATTTGATAAAAAAATAGCATTACGAATTAAATCAATGTTTTATATACACACACACACACACACACACACACACACACACACACACACACACACACACACACACACACATATATATACATATACACACATACTAATACAACTCTAATAAATATTCGTATAAAAGTTCATTTAAATACACTTACTCGTTTAAAAGTTATTTACCTAAAACTACAATAAAGTATAATCATTTAGTTTGTCATTATAAACCAAATTGTTTGTTCTTTGCAGCTGATTTGAAGACCAAAATTCGGATTTTCACGATCACAATTTTTATTGATTAGAAAACAAAAGAATAAACCTGAAAAGCTTGCAATTTATTTTTTAATTTCGATAATTTTTAGCTACAATTGTACAGCAAAATATCCTCAAAAATATAGTTTATTATTTTAATTATGCACTACTTCAAATTCTTAGAAAATTGTGTGAAGAATTGCCGCAAATCTAATTTGACTTGGGATTGCAAAGTTTATAAGTCTCGAGTAGTCATCATTGATCGTTCCTATTTTGTAAATTAATATTTTTTTAATATAACATTTTCTGACTTTTCATCAATTATTTCCTTTTTCCTAATAAAATATTTAGTTTTTTCTATCATTTTTTTAATCTATAATATAATTCATTTGCTTGGTCTTCTTATTGAAAATTTTAATATAAAATTTGGATACTTTTAGCGTTAAAGAATAAACGTCACTGGATCCGAAAATAATAGAAGTTACACACACATACACACATACACACAGATACGTGCGTGCGCGCGCACGCGCGAAAATACTGAAATATCTTAGTGAACATACTGTACATTGAATCATGGAACGTTATCTTGAGGAAAGTTCGTTGCTGATAAAAATGCGTCATTAAATAAAGAGAGTTAAGAAACCACGAGTAGTAAAATATTTTTTAGAAGAGTACGTGTACAACATTTTTTTCTAGACCTTCCTCCAGTTCGATTTACAACGGAATGCGGGTAATATCGCTTAAGACACATCGAGGTAGTTGAGAAAAGAATACAAAACTGACGATACGATATTATCGATTAAGTATTACGGAAGCCATACTAAGGATATAACTCGACTAGACAGCACTATGTACGTACCCGTAATTATTATTGTCTTACGATGACGCAAACAATCCGAGTCGGTGGCTCGATTATCCAATCTGAAATTTGCCGCTCCTTGCACTAAGTGATACGCGGTCGCAAAAGTGTTCTTCAACTTTTCTACTTATAGGCCTTTTATACAAGCTCTTTAATCTTTCCGTATGTGTATCGCGATATTTTTTTTTTTTCAAAATCCTTGATTCATCCTTGATCACAAACATATTTAGATAATTTTTAATATACTTCGACAACTTAATTCTTTTCTAAAAAAAAAACAAGACATCTTTTTTTAAGAATCAAACAACGAAGATTCGAACAATAAGAGATCATTAAGCAAAATTGTCGGTCTATTGAGGATCGCGTTGCGATCGTTAGCGCGTTTCGGAGACTCGCCAGATGGTTCGAAAGAAAGGTCAAAGAGCCGCGAATTTGTAAACTCGACCCGACCGGTCGCCCCTGTAGTGACTGTGTCAAGTGGATCCGCGCGAAGTGTACAACGCGTCCGTTGCGATACGGATGCGGATACTCGGTGGGCTCGATATACGTAGCCGAGCGCGCGCGAGCGAGTTCAGGCCAAAGTCTAACAGACACGACACACCTCCGACCTTCCTATCGATCTGCGGCCGGAGGTTTTACGCGTCCTCCACCCTCCGTAAGCTCGACGACCCTCTCTTCCCACCCTCTCTCTGTCTGACTCTCTTTCTCACTCTCTCTCTCACCCTTTCTCTCTTTCTCGCTTGCTCTACCCCTTGCTCTCAGCCGTATAACCCTCTTTCACCCCCTCTCTTTCTCCTTCTCTCGGTGCCCAAGTCCTAGCGAGAAGGAAAGGCGAACCTGCCTGCCGAGACCCTCGCTATGAGAACGAGTTTCTCGTCCACCTCCTTCTCCTCCTCCTCCTCCTTCTTCTCCTCTTTCTCCGCCAGCAGCTCCTCAGTCTCCTCTTCCACCTCGGCACTCGCGAGCCCGCACCCTCGCAACCCGTTTCTATCGCACCCCTCGTCACCTACGGGCTCGCGAGAAGGGGGAAAGAAGAAGGAGACGAAGCGGCGTGGAGAGAAAGAGAGCCAATAATGCGTCTTTACGACTCCGCGCTTTCGCAACACAGCCACGCCAGCTATGCGCACCGCATCGCGGCCGTTCTCGATTTGATTTAAAGACGAGCTGCCGCTCTAGCGCCCCGCGCGCGAACCGAGATATCGTCCAGCGGCGACCCGCGTGAGATCGACCTATCGCGCAAAAATATTGTTTCGATTTCTCTGTGTGGGAAACGGCATCGTAAAGGGATTTTGCAGATGCCGCAATTTCAGTAACTTTGATTTTCGAACACCAAAGGATTAAGTCGTTTTTTATGAGAACATGTTCCAACTTTGCAAAGTACGAATTTTCGGGTCACAGTAAATTTTTAAAAATCTTGAAAATTAGGAATCTATGTTTTATCACTGTATGAAAATCGGACATAATAAATTTTGTACTTCGGACGTGTCTTATTAATACACTGAGAGAAATGTTTGGTAAAATCAACTAAAGTTTGGTTGAATAGTGATGAAATGAATTTTATAGTGATAGTTACTAAATATATAGTTGTTTTGACCAAACAATTTGTAGCCTTAACCAAATAAATTATTTTCATACAACAAATTACAAAAAGTTTTGTTAAATGTAACTAAGTTTTTGGTACCAGTAACTACAAGATTCATTTGATCACTATTCAACCAAACGTTAGTTGATCTTATCTAACAATTTCTCTCAATGTAAGAGTACCCTGAGAGAAAAAATTGTAGTGGTGGCAACTATAAGGGGACAACCATATAAATTTTGTTAATAGAATTATAATATATAGTTAAGTGAATTATATTATAGTTATTGCAACTAAGTTAATGGTTAAGAGAACTAATAAAAAATAGTTGTAATATACTATGTAACATAGTAATTTCAACTATTTTTTATTAATTCTCTTAATCATTAATTTAGTTGCAATAACTATAATATAGTTCATTTAACTACATATTATAATTTTATTAACAAAATTTGTATGGTTGTCGCCTTATAGTTGCCATTACTACAATTTTTTCTCTCACATTGTCAGTGTATAGACAAAGGTAAAGTTTACAGATTGTGCCGTAAAATTGGGACATCATTTTATAGCGGTTTCCACTTTAAAGATGTGTCACATCTTATAGTATTATCAAAAATATAAAAATTTCATAAATTGTTTTATTATTACATTTGAGTACTTGTGTAAAATTTGAGTACAGCTGTCTTATTAAAAGTTATACATACAAATTGAAATAAGAACGCCTTCTACGGTCAAGCTGGATCTTAGTGCTTTTTATAAATTTTACTTGTGTGATTTTTATATACCTTTTTTCAAATTCAACCGACTACGCACCGAATTACTTTTCATAACGCAGCTATAAGTTGAACATGAACAGGTAATATCACATTTATTAAATTAGAGATAATTTAATAATTAGCGATGCTAACTTGCATCTTGGTGTTAGACCCCTTATCCCCGCTGAAAAAACTGTAAGCACTAAGATCCAGCTTGACCGTAGAAGGCGTTTTCATTTCAATTTGTATGTATTATATTAACGGTCGAATATCTCCAATTTTATTAAAAGTTACTTAATTTTTTATTTGTTCTTGGTTTTTATATAAAATCGCGTGGTACAGTATTTATTTGCAAATTTAATAAAACAGTAGCATTACTAATTAAATAAAATTGTTTACACGTACTAGTAAAACTGTAATAAATATTCGTACAAGAGTTCAATTAGAAGTTATTTACCTAAAACTGCAGTGAAATATAGATTGCGTTGCATTAAATCATTATAAATTAAATTGTTCATTGATTTGTTCTTTACGGCATATTCACAATAAAATTTTTCGTCGTCAATTAAGAAAAAAAAAGAATTCTAAATCTGTAGTTTTTAAATTTCGATAACTTTTAGTTGACGTCACAGCACAGTGAAAATATCTTTAAAATTCCCTGCAATATTTGATCGAAACAAGATTACAAACTTTTTTTATTTTCACTACTTGGTTGAAATTATTTAATCAAATATTTCTTCTATATCTAAATTATAATTTTTCAAATTTTAAACTAATTCCTATTATTCTTTCTATCCGTTTTTAGCCACTTGAATCAACGCGATTTCCATAAAGTCATGAGTAAATTCGTTGCAAACTAAAATCCTTACAACTTTTAATTGCTTCAGTGACTCGACGCCGGATTTTTTTATAAATCTTGGAACTTATGTAAGAACAATCTGTAAAATTTTTGTTAAATTCTTAAAATTTTAAAAATAGATATCAATCCGCTTCTTGGAACTGACGTATTTCTTTTGTTTCGCTAAAATTTTACGCTCAATGTTCCACGATTAAACGTTCGTTAAATAACGATCTCCGCTAAACACTCTGTCAAAGAGACCGAGATTCAAAGCAGAGGAGCGATAATTCCGAGGCGCTCCGTATAAATAAGCGCGTGGCGATGATGCATGGACGAGATGCGCGGGAGACGGTGCGCGAATAATGAATTCGGTCGATCTTCGTGAAAGTGGGAGCTATCGCGAAACCCGTCAAGGAGGCGCGCAATCGTCTTCACCTCGTCCCCCTTCCACCCCCTCCTCCTCCATCACCTCTTCTCTCGCTCCTTCTCTCGAAATATCTCCGTTACCGGACGAGAGCGAGAGCGAACGACATGGCTAAAGTCCAGAAAACTGAAACCAGAAATTCTCGCGCGCGCGATATTTCTGGATATGGGCGCGCGAGAATTCATGGCCGGAACGACTTTTCGTCACGCTGGAAATTAGTTGAGAAACGCGGAGGTTTATCGCGTCGTAAACCGCGCGCGCGCTCGCGCTTCACGTGGCGAATTGCGCGCAGCGTTTCCTCTCCCTATCGCTTCCCGGACAGGGAAATGAGAGAAATGAGAGAGGGCTGCGCTCGTTCAATCAAAATCCAAATGGATAAATAGTTCCTGTGGCTGTAAAAGCCCACGCATTCTCTAAACGCGAGTGCTGGTACTTACAGGAAAGAAAAGGATAAGCACAGGGAAACACATTTATACTCAGCACGAACAGAACGAAATCCGTGTAAAATTGATGTAATGTAGAAAACATAATGAGAAGAAACGATAGACACAAGCATAAAAGTCGCAGCTTCGCGAGAAGAAACCGGACATCTCGCGGCTGCGAGGAACAAGAGAAACGGATTCAGAAGGGAGAAAGAAAAAAATAAAGAAAAGAGCCGCGCAATGACGTCGGCGTGAGGGCGTATCGCCGCGTACGCGT